>JBBPNE010000052.1:0-78681 GCA_038090735.1 Xerocomellus amylosporus | reverse complement strand
CCGAACCCTGGGGTGTGATACAGCCGAAAGTCGTCCGCGTCTCCGACGCTGTCAATGATACGGTGTTTCCGTAACCTCAGCTCAGGATGGCGTTCTAGTGGAGGGTGGACGACATTCTGCATCCCGGCTCTTGGGTCTGCCTAGGGAAGACTAGCGTGACGGTGTCATTGTAGCGTGTCCATGGCGAGCCAGGTCCGGCGACAGGACTCTTGCCAACGACGGTCGGGGTAATTTGAGACTGGGATGAGAGGGTTTTTGCAAGGACCAACTGCAGTCAAGCAAGAACAAGCGCCCAACTCGTTGCAAATCTCCCGCCAGCCTTGCCTCATACACCGGTCACCGGACTAATTGAAGACACCACAACTCCTGCTTTTCCTTTCGGCCAGTCCTGGGCCACCAACGCACCGTGGTGCAACCTCAGAAGTACCAGAATTCCAACGCCGTGTTGGAGCATCTGATTACAGTAGACTTTTTCATAGCGCATACGCTACTACTGCATAATTCTCATCCCGCATCGACTCCGGCGTAATACCATAGTGGTATGCAGGGATTTATGCACACTTTTTCATAAATACTAATGCATGGTGCTCGCACCCAGAATATGCAGCACGAGATACCATGTTGGCAGGGATGAAGCCAGCTGACCTAGCACCCGACATATGATGGCCCTACAAAATTGTCCCTGCTGCCTCTGAGTTGGATGCACTACCGACGCCATACTATATCGTCCCTGTCCGCAGCCTCCGAGTCGGATGTTTCGAGACATTTAAGAACGACCGTGACACGCGACTCGGAACACGCTGCTCGAGTCTACTAGTAAGCATCATGCCCACTGAGCTACAAATATGCAAACCTCGACCGAAACCTGCGCCGTACAATCGGAAGCCACCAGCGGAAGTCCAACACAATGCCCCGGCGACTTCAGCGAAACATGTCAAATCCAACAAGCACAAGAACCTTACGTTACACAATTAGCTCACTGTCTTCTCGTTCATCGATTCTCATCCAAACACGCCCCAGTCACGGCAAGATCGTGTTGTTGATCACTTTAGCAAGACACTGCAAGAAGGTGCTCTGGAATTTAACCAATCAGCACTCTCACGAAATTTGAAGAACTGCACAGAATTAGAGCAGCGAGTCAACTCACATCCAAATGCATTGTTTGGAAAACATGCTCGAGTGGTACAGTGGTACACTACGGTAAACGTTACATGTCACGTGGAAGTCACATTATGTCACACATTTGGTTCTGCATGTTTCTCATTGTGCATAACGGAAGTGCTGGCGCAAGTCGTATGCAGTATGAGAAAGTCTACTGTAGTATACTTATACGTCGGAATCAAGTATTCAAGCTTCTGCAGTCAGAGGGTATGGATAGAACAGAGGGGCGACTCGACAAAATTCATCCCAAACCCAGAGACGTATTCGTTCATGTACAATTTTCTCCTCAGCATTCCCAATGATGGTTTCCGCGAGTGGGCCGCCCATCCATCCTTCAATAAAGCTTCCTTCCATAGGAATACTAGGGTCCCAGAATGGCCACTTGCCCACGGGGAAATCGGGATACGCGGCAATAAATGCAAGCCAAAATATGTCACGACCCCAGGTCCGGTGTTGAGACCGATAGGGAGTCGAAACAAGCCACCGTTGGATGCTGACCCAGAGTGATGCCCAGTGTGTCTGTTCGAGGGGACCAAATGCAGAAGGGAGAGGCAGAAAGGAAATATCTATATCATCCGGGTTCGTGACTGCGTATACTTGTTCAGCTTGACGCACGATGGACAGCCAAGCCGTTCCGAGAAACACACTACTAACAGCTAGCTTACCGACTCAAAATTGCAATGAACGTACTCGGGGACACCCATAATTGGACTTATGAAGGAAGCGACAGCGACAGAAACCTGGATGAGCTGTGATGCACTTGATGCCTGAAGAACAGAAAAGAGTTAGCTCGAGACACGATGGAGCCGTTGAAGCTTGTTTGTTTGAGTCGGCTCGGACGAACACGGAATCAACAACTCCGCTCGTTCCAAAAATCATTGCAGTTTCTACAACGAGCCATTCAAGCCATGCTAGCAACTCGGGCGTCGACCGCCAAACGCCTGGCACGCTCATTCGCCACCGTCGTTGACTCCAAGGCATCCGGGATAAAAGTCGCCGCCATCGACAACGGTCAGCCAACAGCCGCCGTCACCTTCCTCGTCAAAGCCGGCAGTCGGTATGAACCAGGTCCAGGTGTCGCGCATGCCTTGAAAAACTTTGCTTTCAAGGTTTGTTCAACTTTTTCACTCTGATGGCGCGCCGTTGCACTCGCTCAAACACTTCTCTTCTAGAGCACGGCAAAGCGGTCGACGCTCGGAACTGTACGCGAGAGCGAGCTCTACGGCGGTGTTCTCTCCGCCAGTCTGTCACGCGAATATCTCGCATTCACCTCCGAGTTCCTCCGCGGTGACGAGTACGTGTCCTTGTAATTCCCTGCTGAGCGTGTGATGCTAACCCGCCTGTTAGGTCCTTCTTCACTTCCGTGCTAACCTCCATCCTCGCTACCCCTAAATTCCTTCCCTATGAGTACACGGAATACGTCCTCCCTGTCGTCCGCGATGAAGTTGCCACTGCCTCCCAATCGCCAAGCACCGTCGCCGTCGAGGCTGCCCATGCCCTTGCCTTCCGTACTGGCCTTGGTGCTTCCCTGTTCGCGGGCCCCCATACCCCCGTCTCCCTCGAATCCGTGAAATCCTTCGCAAAAGAGGCTTTCACCTCGGGCAACGTCGCCGTCGTCGGTACCGGCATCGACTCGGCACGTCTCGCGGAGCTCGTCGACAAGGCTCTCGCAGACGCCGCGCTCCCCACGAGTTCCCCAATCACGGCCGCGTCTTCGAAATACTTTGGTGGTTCGACGCGAATCGACTCGCACGAGGGTCCTCAGACTCTGTTCATTGGCTTTGGTACCACGACGCCGTCACCTGTGCACTCTGTCATCAGTGCACATATCGCACCGACCCGGTCGCTCAAGTGGCCTTCTGCACCCCGCCCACCTGCAACCGTCACCTCGGTCCACCTTCCTTATTCCGACGCTGTCTTGACTGGTGTTCTGGTCCAGGGTCCTGATGCCAAGAGCGTCACGGAGGCTGCCAAGGCTGTCGTTGAAAAACTGAAGAAGCCTCTGAGCGCAGACGAGCTCAAGATTGCTGTTTCACGGGCCAAATTTGGTGCTGCTGCCGCTGTCGAGGGTAGAGAAGGTCTCGTGGACGCTATTGGCGGCAAGGTAGGTTATCCCGAGGTTTTTCCGCATTTCCTAGATTGGTTGACGGTGCTTGCTCCTAGATTTTCTCGAACGCGAATGCCTCGATTGAGAGCACGTTGGCTGCATTAGACAAGGTTGACGCAGCCGCTGTCTCCAAGGTGAATACCTTGCAAGTTTCCCGCGTCTTCCGGTTCACTGAATGTCTTGTTTCACCTCGTAGGCTGTCTCCGAGCTCACCGCGACCACACCAACTTTCGTCGTTGTTGGTGATGTCAAGACATTGCCATATGCTGACGAGGTTGGGCTTTGACTATCATACTTGTCACCGTGAGGAGTGGTATACCTATCGGGTGGATGTAACGACAATAGATAGAATCCTTTGAAAACCCGATCTTCTGTTATGAAGGTCGTTTACTCAATCGAACATGGCTCAGCCATCTGCGACATCTTCGCTTCCTATGCCATCTGCGACATTGTCCTCTTTCAACCGGCAAGTTCTAACTCTCGATTGCCTTCCGTGGACCGGGTCGTGGTTCGTCGGCGCTCTTAATACTGACCATTTGATCGGTTTATTAGTAGGCACTTTGAACAAAAGACTTACAGACGATAATCACACGGAATTCCTCCAGGTAAATGAGCACGGTGAATCAGTACTGTATCGACAGACCCTTGTCAAGCAAGAGGAACGGGCACAGCATGTAAATTCCCTCAATTAACGTAAGGGGGCGTTTGTGAGTTCTGCGTCCCGACTCTTGGGTCTGCCTAGGGGAGACTACGCTTATCCCCACACGAGCAGCGTGCGGTAGTTCACGGTGTCATTTTGTGGTACGAGCGCAAGATTCAGACACGGACTTGTTTATTTATTGTACATATGGAACCCACTCGGGAGAGTGGGAACAATAAGACAGTCAGACGGACGGAATGTGTATGAGCGTATCGGATTCGGGGGGAAAGGAAGGTGCGGAATGTACAGAATCAGCTCGTGTTATAGAGGTTCTAGGAACCGTAGCAAATGGATATAAGGCAAGAGCGAGTGCCCAACCGGTCGTGCCCCGAAGATAAGGAATACTGAAGATGAAATGGAAAGGAATACCGGAGTAAGCACTGGCATGTTTACAACATTGATAACATATGCCTACGAAAGGGGGGTTGTATGTAGCTATTGAGACACGAGATGCGATGATGAACATGATCCGGGGAAAATGTGAGGTGCAGCAAGTCAATAATTCCGTCGCGAAACGCCTACCCCAAGGGTAGGGTATATGTAGATAAGTCATTAAATATTCAGCAGGCGACCGGGTATACAATAAGCATCGTCTTCCAGACGACCGTTCTAGGCGAATAACGTGAGTTACAATAGGGTTGGATTGCCACCGCACGGCGGGGGAAGCGAAAGCGACGATCACCTGAATTAGAATCCGTTGTTACTATGGCGCCGAATTTTCCTTCCCAAACCTCCATCGTTCCAATTCTTCCTCCACAAATGCAAGAGCTTGATCCGAAGAAGGACGGGTGTTGGGTGTCTTTGACCAGGTGGACTGAAGGAATTCCCAGTAACGGACCGGGAGGTTGGATGGGCGTTCATCCAAAGGATCTTTCCCCTCATACTTGAGGATAATTACATGAGTGGGCTTGGAAATGTGAGAGAATGGAATCTGGCCGGAGAGCACCTAAAAAGGTCGTCGGTCACGGTGAGCATATTATACCGCTGATAGGTAGTTATCTGTTCTTTACCTGCCAGACAACGCAGCCGAAGGAATACGTGTCACAACTCGTCGTCGGTATTGGTTTCGACTCCTCCAAATCAGGGTGAACGAATAGCTCGGTCGCAGCCCATCGATGAGCGCAGATGTTTGATGGTATCGACTCATCCGCGTCAAGGAACCCAATAGAAAGGCCAAAGTCGGATATACATATCCGCCCATGTTGGTCGACCAGAATGTTGGAGCCTGTAAGGTCACCATGGATGACTCCCGAGCGATGAACTATGTGGAAAGGAATTCATAAATGGGTCAGCGCACACTCAGTGGTCACTTACGGTACCGCAGACCGCTCGCTACCTCGTGAAGCTGCAGTTGGGGGGGTAAATATGGTTCAGGAGTTGGGAAAGAGAACCTACAATGACGAATTTGCGTTCCATGGTAAGCTGACTGTGATTTCGATGGATGAAATCTGTCAACGTGCCCTCTTTCATCCATGGTGTGATGATACAGGGGATCGGACCAAAGTCGTAGGTAAGTCCGATCAGAGGCAAGACGTTTCGATGGTCTAGTCTCCTCCATATTCTGGACTCCCTCTCGAACATCTACGGTAAGTCACACATCAATGTCTCGGCACGAGGTGTACTATTGACCCACTTCACCTTGCGGACTCTTGTAATGTCTGATTCATCATAGACATATTTGGGGCATTTTACAACGACCTATAATTCGTTACTACGGAGGAATGACACTACCATGTTGGTGGGGATTGCGAACCACTTCAGGGTTTGGACTCCGTCCGATCAAATAGCACTTGAAAGCTACACAGAATCCACCGTGAAAAATTTCGTGCTGGCCAGGGATACGTTCTAAGCGAACTTCTGGCCTCGCTACAGGGATACTGTGAGGGGAAGAGATTTGTTTCCTTCTACTCCTTGGTTTTCATGAAGCTCACCATTGATGCACAATTGCAATTGCGAGACTAACGCGTGTCTGAAGTTGCGACCAAAAAAACATATTCCGAGTCAGAGACCTCACGAGAGAGTGAGTCACTGATCAGAGGGAATATTTGAGGAGTGGGGACTCTTCCTAGTAAGACACCCCTAGTAAAAATGATAACTTGACACGCACTGCCATTAAGCCTGTGTACTTTCCATCGAAGGATTCTGAAGGACGTATATGCTGTATCACTGGCAAATACATTACGATTCATTGCAGTCTGAACAGCCCTCACAGGAGTCACAGCAAGCCTGAGCGCACTGCCTTCAAGCTGGACACTGGAAGAGCGCTGATGCTGTAAGCACAGGATTTTGAACGACGCGGATATCTACTAACGCTCAGGCTGCGTCGTGAGTTTGTGTCGACTTGTTTCTTGATCGCCTCTAGATGTTCGGGCTTGAAGACGTGGCGTGTTGCAACCAAGACCACTACGAAGAGGAGGTACATTGTCGTTTCAATATCCTCTCTTCGCCTCCAGGATCGCTGATAGGGCGTGTCTGTAGGTGTATTCTGAGTCCTGCAGTCCCAGCGAGCAGGCAGACGGATGTCGCATGAGGTACACCCCGGAACCCATAATACCAATACTCTATGACGCTTTCCCCCCCGCCAATACGGGCGTGAGTATCTGGGATGTGTTCGGTGGCAGCGAATCTACTCAAGAGTCAACGCTCAATGGAGAGATAAACAAATATTCTCGCCCGCAAGGTTGTTCAAAGACGATGTCCGATCAGCGTGTCCCTGGAGATTGTCTCTTCCCTTGTTACTACTCGCCCGCGGACATGGACATTTCACGGCTCCCACCGACCGATAGCATTCGATGTGAATGGTCTGTTGGTACACCTATGCAGGATAAGCTCTCTACCGTAAGTCAAGTCCTTTTGGATAAAGAAAAGTGGATCAGTCATCTGTGATTGACTATGCCAATGTTATTAGTTGAATGACTGGGCTACCGTTCTTCGTGCGAGTTGGTAATCTTTCTTTCGCTATGTTTCCAAGACCGCTAAGTCCCTCTACTGCAGGCCACGCTAGTGGTGTTGTTCACGGCAATCTAACACCGGCAAGTTCTCGTTGCCAATTGTTATGCCCTCAAATGTTTGGCCTGATCCTAATTTTTTTTCTCAGGCATCAGTTGGTGTAGTTCGTGGAAGGGGCATCCTTATGAATCGGGGATGGTCACCAGGCTGCGAGTTGTCGTGGACAAGAGTGGCCCCGGATGATGATATTTGTGGTGCTCGCTGGGCTGCAACCGAGCTCTTCCGTCTCGACAATGGTAATCCACACCCCACAAGGATGAGTGACGTGTATTCCTTTGCATGCCTCATGCTTCAGGTTCGTTCTATCAGTCTTCCGCATTATATGGTATCGACTAGATGCTCCAGATGCTGACGGGACGCGTGCCGTATTGTGGCACGAAGAGACCCGAACAAGTCGTGTACTTGAAGTACCTAGGAAGGGAGCCCATCGACGCCCAAACTCCCAAGGTTGCAGATCGCTATGTCGCGTTTATGCGTTGGTGCTGGTCTCCGGAACCAGAGAACAGACCTACTATGGACACCACTGTTGGTTTTCTTCACGAGGAGATCAAGAGGCTTGGGGGTAACGCAGCCAAGGTTATGTTTGACAGACAAGAACGTCAGGGCAGCTGAGCTGTTCAAACTGCTGTGCGGGTTCGGTACTCCATGATGCAATAACGCTGATGCATTTTCTATTCCGGATTATTTATTGGTTCACCACTAGCCACTATACTTGTCGACTCGACATCCTCGTGAGATACGCACCTACTACATAATATGTTTTACCAGCTCGAAAGGAAGTACATTGACATAACCTCAAATGATAGTTGATTCGTGCTGTGGTTCTTAGGCGACGAAATTGCCGTGGAGTTTATTCCAGGTCTAATTTCAAGTTTTGCCAATTTCACGGAGGTGCGCACCCAATGGGAGATCGTGGCTGAGGTGGGGGAGGGGGCGAGAAAGTCGAGGAGTATGCCTGGTATCAAGAGTGTGACGGCTTTCGTAGGGTGCGGGTTTTCCATTCTTATCGCTTTCCAAATAAATGACAACAAAGCTTGAACTGCTGCCAAATTTATTACTAAGAGTGGACTTTTCGTATCACTCCGATCGCGGGCGACGTTCCGGTGAGGATTCCGAGCACGAAACTATTGATGGCGGCACCAAGTGAATGTCAACGGTCTCGGAGCCCAGTTCCCAGAATTTGTCGGAGTCGGGGTCTCGTTCAATTTTCTTGAACGAGTCTGGTCGTCAGTGGCGTATTGTGCGGGTAGGTATGAACGATGCTGCCTATGGCTGCCGCTCCACCAGCGGCTAGCCGCACCCAGCAGGCTGCTATATATGCAGCCTGTAGAAAGGTATGTTATCACATCTTCATTATGTCTTCCGAATCTGAATCTTATGGTGGGTAAAGTCCCAGTGTGCCGAGAACTGCGGGCACTGAAAGCATCTAAGCTGGACGGCGTAACTCGGGGGCTTAATATCTATAGCAGCATCGTGCCTTCAGTCGCCCAACTTTTCCGTATTGCTAAGGGTGTGGGTCCATCCTGTGTTATTCAGACTCAGCCATCGAATTTGACCAAATTCATCAACGAACATGAGGACAGAGACTCGAGCTCCATGTGTTTTGCTCCCTCTCTCCCTTAAACGCCTCGCTGTCTAACTCCAAACCCATTGTCAATACGCTTCATCGTTCGAATGTCTCACTCTCTCCTTGACCCCGGGGATCTTTGTACATTACAATATATCGCCACACATGCCTTTTGTCCTCTCCAGCTCCCAGATGGGGATGACCACAGTATCCGCAACGATTGCTCTCTGGCTGGGGCGGTCTCATCTGCTATGCGTCTTTACGGTGACCACGTTGACCAAGCCGATTTGGCCAAGTGGCACAGCATTTCAAGAATGTTGGACAATCTTCGGGCCGTTGTCCGGTCGGAAGGCTTGGACAGGACCCAAACTATCTCTCAGCTCAGCAGCATGAGCATTGGAGGTAAGCCTTCGAGCCTCTACAGTATCCTAGAGACTCATAATGTGTAGATGTCCTCGCATTTCTTATTCGAGCCCAAAATGTGGCGGTCGTATTCAGAAAGGAGAAAGATATCACCATTTTTGAGTCGTTCGAGGTATCCCCGAAGACCGAGGATGTGATGACTGCACAAGGAAAGCTCATCTGTTCATATCCTGGGCCGGCAATCGAGATCCCCAACACCGTGTTTGAGGACGAGGGCTTTCTTTCCGAACTCGCGAATTTCCTCGTTCGCATGAATGATGATATCCTTGACGCTGCTCCAACGAGCCGAAAAGCGCAGTCCACCGTTCTCGAAGACCGAGACACTACCCACCCACGCTATATCACCGAGCTGCTTACTGGCATCTTGAGAAGTGTTGGGCGGCCTGCCGACATCATTCGTATTACCAAACGCGTGGGGGATGATGTCGTGTGGAACAACTCAAAGTTGCCCTGGCGACGCTCGCCGCTTTGGCTCCTTATTAGAGTTGCCATTCAGACCTCACTGGTCCGGTCCACACTCGGACAGGATACCTACAAGAGATTTATGCTATTCTTCATGTGTTGCCTTGCAAATGAGAAGATCTGTGCCGACATTCCCAATGATCTACTCCACTTTATGTCAACAAAACTCAGTCGACGGTTGAGGAAGCTTGGCTCTTCCGCACCAGACTGGCTCTCGCGCACCGTGTTGGAGACATGCACTTCCCTCCGATTGACCCTTGAGAAGAGGTGGAGACAGGTACAGGACGCTCAGCGTACATCCCCACCCTGGACCCCCTCTCAGCTCGATCTCACCCGGGACATTGAGCTATCGCTCTTGGGTAGTTGCGCTTACATTCGCAACTGTCTCGCTCCTCACATCATCAATCCTCTCGACATCCCTTTCAATCCCAAACATCATCACCGAGGTTCTCTCGATGACTTTCTGTCCTCTGATGGAGCCTTTTTCGAGGAGGCATATCGTACTGAACCCCATGTTGCTCTCTATGATGTCGAGCTGGCAGTTGAGCAGGGCATTGATGACTGGGTTGATTGGGTGTCGAACAACGACGAAGCTTGCGTGAAACTGGAGATCTTGGCAAACAAATACTCCTCCAGTGCGCTGAGGACGTACGTGGATAATCCAGAACTCTCGTCGGTCATGCTGTTGACCACGATCGAGCTTTGGGTTGCGCTCGACAAAATAGCTATCAAGGAAACCCCCATGCTCGCAGACTACTCTCCAGAGGTTCCCACAAGTCTTCTCGAACATCTACTGCCTTGCAAAACCGGGAGCCTCCGTCGTCTTCACCGCGCACACCAATATCTCTCTCGTCGCCACTCTGATTCCCATAGTGGGTGGTCGGTGTTTTCTCCCTCAGTCACCACAGACAGTTTTTCCGTCCGTTTTTACAAAGGGTCTTCACAACTTCAGCGCCTCAAGGTTCGAATTGAGGAAGCAGCCCGGTGCGATGTTCGTGCCAAGGTTACTGAGCTCGAGAGTACGAATGCTTGTCATGCCGAGCTTGAGCGCAAGGCTGCCAACATTGATCACAATGTCGCCGTTAATCGGCGTGGCGTCGAATACCATGCTAGCTCCTGCAGCAAGTGCCGCTTTGAAAGAGAGCTTAAGAACATGCAGATAGACGTTCACGAGTGGCCGTTGCCGGCTGGGACGCTCCAGGCTGAGGCTGTCGTGTTCGAGTTGGATTGTCCAGTCTCCTTCAACATGTGGCGTACTGCCACATTCCATCTCTTGGTCGATCTCTGTTCTCCTTCCGTTGAGCCGAAAAATCCCTATATCCAGCTCAGCGAATACGTCGCGCTCCATCCTTATCGTGTTCAGCATCCTAGATCACGGATCTCCCTCGGTTCCGATACCAAACCATTCGCTGTCACACATTATAGAAAAATGTCCATCCCCACCACGCGGGAACGGATCTGCGTCAATAATGGGTTGACATTCTATGGCTTCGATAGCCATGCTTGTGTTCTTGTCTCAGAGGCGCTAGGTCCTTTCGACGTCAGACGGTATTGCACCTATGAGCTCCAAAGCGGACCGTACCAGAATCTGCAAAAATACGTTGATACCACTTGCCACACGTCGAACGAAGTCTTGGCAAACCAAGCTGATTGCCACAGGGACCTTTCCATCCATGAATATATAGCGTTCGGACACCTGCGCAGTGGCGGCTTACTTCAGTGGCTCAACGTCTTGCGAGAACTTCGAGGTCGATCGTTGAGTTTCGGTCGTCACGAAGTCCATTTTCTATTGGCTCAGGCAGTCTCTCAAGTTGGACCGCTTGACACTGGCAACACGGAGTGGAGGTGGCATCGGGAGCTCCAGCAGTCCTCCTTTTGCCATGCGCTTCTAGGAGAGCTTGAAAGCCTCGTCCGGGATGTCGAAGGTAACTGGCTGGAAGGGGTGACAATGGACACCATTTCCTTCTTGCTTCGTCGTCTACTTGCATCCAGCCCTGATCACGCTGTCTCGCTGAAAGCGCTTGGACTTCTTCGTACTGTGCGTGGGAAGGTATTCTCCTGGGTAGAGGAGCTATCGGCTAAGCTCACGGAAACACCGGGCGATGAAGAGTTCCGTGGATATCTACGGGACGCGGCCGCCATTTGTCGAAGCACGTTTGATGTCGACCCCTCCATGATCCGAAAGCTCCCTCATTCAGCAGAAGATATCAAGGTTCTACTCTCCTCCGCTATCTTAATCCACGACCACACACCCAGCAATGTCTCTTGCCTCCCCGCATATTCCCGGTTACTTCTTGACCGTGACCGCCGCCTGTCTCTGGCTCTCTCGAGTATCATAAGCGACGTTATTCAGGGCGAGTCCAACAATCAAGGCATCGACCTTGCGATCGGCTGGGTTTGGCCTGAATACCGTCCAGGTTCGAAGTGGACCCCGTTACAGAATCCGAATTCACGCTGGTTCTCGTGCGGGACGGCGTCGACAGCTGGCCAGATTTCACAAGTGGTGCATTATAATTTACTTGATGGGTCACTTTTGGTCAATGGGAAACAGCTTGGGCGATTGCCGAACGAAATTTTGCGGCATCCGCTATACAACCTAATATTTGGCGAAGTATGTCTCGTCATCACTGATGTAACCTAGGGTACTGAACTCTTTTGCAGCATGTGCTCGATGTGATACCAAGTGATCTCCCAGGGATGGATTACTCGACAAGGGGTACGATTTCAGATCACCAGGTAACGCACTCTCAGAGGTATAGGATATATCATGAGGACTCAAGTGGCATGCACAGGTGTACTTTTCTCTCAGAAACAACAGCTCCGATCTCGTGATACGAGCAAAACGAAAACAAGTCACTGGCGCTTCGAATATAATCGAGCTCATCCCTAAAGAAAAATTGGAAGAAGACTTGCCGGCAGTATTGATCGAGGGATATGCTCATTGGCTAAACCTTTCCACATCCGTCATGGAGATCTGCCCTCTCGACAGCCTCTGGGAGACATCGTCGGAGAACTGGAAGATCGATTGTACTCCTGGGCAATATCGCATGCAGAAAGGCAACGAGTTCCTCGTAAACATCCGAAGCCAATCCTGGGACATGGTTTCCACCCTTTTGAGGCCCTTAGACACGCCACAGAATCTCCTTGTCAGCGTATCCCCGATCAACCCCAGCCGACCTATGTCATCGTTGCAATTGTCGGTTGTCTTACCCCGTTATGGCCTGTCCTTTTACGTCGATGAGGATGGGGACCTACAATCTCACGACATCCGGGGCATGGTTTATGACGAGAACCAATCTGTTGGGACTCTATTTGGTTTGGTCAACCGACTCGTGCTTCGGCCAAAGATATTAGGTGTCCATGCTGTTGAACTTATCCCCCGATGTGTACTCATTCCCGAGGGCGAGATTTCGTTCAAGATCGATGGCCATCACGTTCGTGTCGAAATCAATCCTGGTCCCGCCCTTGGTCGGGTGGCGTACCAGACCTATAGAGTCGATACCGACATGGGTTGCCTGACAGGAAACGTCAGTTTGACAAACAGGCTGTACTGCGCTTACCTGCATGCTCTAACTAGCGGGTGTGGCACCGATCCGCTTACAGGCAGGTTGGGTACAGAGGAATCGTTGTCTCTGCTCCGGTCAGCTAGTTGCTGGTCAGTTATGAAGTTTGGTTCTCGCGAAGCGGAGCTCCTGGGCTTGATCGCATCCATATGTCCCACACGCACATGGTACCCCAAACACCTCAAATGTATGCAGAAAGTGGAGTGGCTCGATCTCCCTGCGAGCGCCCAGCATCACGAGTTGTATATCGTTTCCAAAGCAATCAAGGAACACTATGAGAAAGTTCAATTATTCCACGAGAGCCAATCGAGCCCTTTATTCCAAACGTTTCCATTGCACGACGATCACCTGCTCGAGCGCAGTGCGCGACGAGTTGCGTACCTGTTTCCATCCGAGTATTCTGGACAGACTTCTGGGGCCAATCTCGATGTCCAGTACTCCGCCAGAGATCTAGTGGAGGTTGCCTCGGGAGAGCAACTCGCTTATACCGCGGCACTTGCCGTTCATCGCCGGACTGTCAATGCAATGGCCACCAAAGATCTACTGAAGATGGTGGAATCATGGACAGGAAGAGTGTCCGGGGATTCTACTTTGTCTCTCCAATATAACAGATCGTGGTTGGCTCCAGATTTACCATCGATTTGGCTCAAGGCATACGAACTCCTGCGAAGAAACGATGAGGCAAAATGGTTTCAGTTACTTTTCTCACTGCCCGCTATGGCATACGCCTCGCCGAAATTTAACAACCTGGTCCCCGTGCTCGTCGCCTTTGCGTCGGATCCGGACTTCCGGTTGGAGAATCCACCACATCACGATTCTTACAATCTCGCGGAAGGGTATTGTCCCTCCCCGGCCACCTTGCGCAATTATGTTTCTGACTGTGCCAACTCCTTCGAACGTAGCCCTGAAAGCACTGAGCGTGCACGAATAGGCGAAAGTCCCAAGAGCTTGCGGGAACGTCGACGGAGGATGTATAACGACAGACGAGACTCGGACACCAAAGCAATAGTCCACCGGTTGTCGAACGCCGATTGGCCATGTGAAACTCCTCCACAGTGCTCACTGATCCCCGACTTATACAATGTGCCGGATTTCACATCGAAAGTTCAGAGTCACTTCTCCAGCTGCTATCGCAATGTCGAACTGAAACAGCACCTCATTCGTGTTCAGAATATTCAGAATAATATTTTCTCCCGGGCTTTCCCAATACAAACTCTTCAATATTCGTTCCAACCCTCGCAAAGCATCCCCTCTCGCACCTCCTGGTCGCTCACCGTGGACCAGCTATTCGCCAGAGCTGCACCATCGTTACCGGCACATGGTAGATTGCCTCCATATACTGCCGACGACGGGAATACCTCACTCTCTGGTTCCGCCCCGTTGCACCAACTAATTGCTGCGGTCGAGGTGAACGCAGTAAATCAATTCCAGCGTCAATATGCCTCGGCCCTTCGCACCAGTGCAGAGTGTTTTGGAAGCGAGATCACCCTTGAAGCTCACGGGGCAACGAAGTTACCTACTATCGAGTCACTTGTAGCACACTATGCCCGGTGCGGAGCCAGCTACACTGAAGGTCTGGACTATGTAAAGCAGCATCTAGCGCCGAGAACCCAGAGCGAACAAGCTCTCGAGCAGTCTGGTCAATGGCCACGTATCACTGCGCATGCACTTTTTCGGTCCCTCGCGTCTAATTCACCAATCATACTCTCCGACGAATGGAAGGAGTGTCTCACACGGTTGACTCTACTCGCGCTCGAGCTACAGCGTGCTCGAAGATTTCTTCGGCTACACTTCGACAATCATTACGAAGAGCTCCACAGAGAACTACAGAACGAAGGATGTGATGGTTGGAACGCCGAAGCGCATCCAGACTGGCTACTGATTCAGGTGTGTTTCTCGTGTGATGGACATATATTCCAGCTGACACCATGTCCCTCCCCTGCCTCAGCTGCAAGGCAACTTTTTGGTTCGTCGTGTTCAGGCTGAGGTTGCCGATGAAATGATATCACCACACTCCCGTAACAATACGGCCATGCAACTCAATATGGGCGAGGGAAAGTCATCTGTGATCGTCCCCATCGTTGTTGCTGTTCTTGCCGATGGTATTCAACTCGTCCGCGTAATTGTCCCGAAAGCGTTGACGGCGCAGATGTTTCACCTTCTTGTGGATCGCCTCGGTGGACTTGTCAACAGGCGAATATATTCCCTCCCGTTCTCTCGATCCCTCCAGGTCGATGTTCAGAAAGTGGCTGCTCTCCATGAAGTTATATCGGAATGCATGAAGGAGCGTGGGATTCTGGTCGTGCAGCCGGAGCACATTTTATCGCTCAAGCTAGTGAGCGTGGAGAAGCAGCTGCCTCAGGCAGAAGACGGTCAACTTGCGCAGCTGTTATTGAAACTCCAGCTTTGGCTCCATTCTCGTTCACGAGATATTTTAGACGAGAGCGACGAAATCCTTCACGTTCGGTATCAATTGGTATACACCATCGGCCTTCAGCAACATATGGAAGGTTTCCCTGATCGATGGACCACCACTGAACAAGTTCTTGGCCTCGTGAATAAACATGCGTCCTCCCTTCGAGAGCTTTTTCCGCTTGGAGTAGAGTACGAGCGCGGTACATCCGGATCCTTTCCCCACCTTCGTATCTTGCATGAAGATGCTGGTCAAAAGTTAATCTCATGGATAGTGCAAGACGTTATCAAGGGTCTACTTCCTAACTTCAGCTTTGGACAGCTCCGCTCAAGCCTTAGGGACGCGATCCAAAGCTTCATATCGTGCGAGATCGTCCCCCCCGCACAGGTCCAATTGGTAAAGGATTACTCTCAGGAAACTCCTGTGTGGGGCGGTCTGTTACTGTTGCGCGGCCTCTTGGCCACCGGCATTCTTTTGTATGCTTTCAGAGAGCGACGGTGGCGGGTAGACTATGGCCTTGCCCCACCGCGTACGATGCTTGCAGTCCCATACAGAGCAAAAGACGTCCCGGCACAAAGGGCCGAGTTTGGACACCCGGACATCGCCATCATCCTCACTTGTCTTGCCTATTACTACGGCGGTCTCAGTGAAGAACAGCTAAGACTTTCTTTCGAACTTTTGCTCAAACAAGATGACCCATCATTGGATTACGATCTCTGGGTTCGAGAATGTCCTGCCGTGCCGGAATGTCTGCAGACTTTAAGTGGCATCAACATCAAGTCGTCGGAACAATGGAACGAATTTATATTTCCTCTGTTCCAGCGGAATCGGGCAACGGTCGATTTTTACCTTTCGAGTGTCGTGTTCCCGAAAGAAGCCAAAGAGTTTCCCTCAAAACTGTCGTGTTCAGGTTGGGATTTGGCAGAGAAGAAAGAGCGTCTACTGACCGGTATGTCGAAGATAAGATCACTGAGCTTGCTGACTCAGTTACTATGCTAGGGTTTTCGGGAACGAATGACGGTCAATATCTATTACCCTTCCACATCACTCAACGCGACCCCGCTCACCAGCGAGGAACGAACGCGAAGGTTCTATCGTACCTTCTACAGTCGGAGAACAAGTACTATATGTGCATGAGCCGAGAGAGTGGCGAGCGGCGGACCACAAGTGAATTCCTCAAGATCTTGGTTTCCCAGAAACCCGAAATCCGTGTCCTATTGGATGTCGGTGCTCAGATGCTCGATCTTGAAAACCACGAGCTGGCTAAAGCGTGGCTAGCTATGAGTGCGAATACCTCCGCAGCCATTTATTTCAACGAGGACGACGAATTGACAGTACTCACGCGGGACGGCAGCACCCACCTTCTGATATCGTCACCATTTGCGCAGCAGTTGGACCAATGTGTCATATACCTCGATGATGCTCATACACGTGGTACCGACATCAAGTTCCCTAGCGGGTTCCGCGCGGCTGTCACATTGGGCCCCAAGGTTACCAAAGATCGATTAACGCAGGGTATGTACGGTTTGCACTACTCGCATCCCTGAATCTAAGTGTTTCCTATAGGGTGCATGCGGATGCGCCAGCTGGGCCATGGCCACTCCGTTATGCTGTTCGCACCTCTCGAGGTGGATCGACGTATCCGCTTTGTGGCCAGCAAAGCCCCTTTGGATGTGATCGACACTACGGATATTTTACGATGGGCTATACGAGAGACGTGTGACGATATTGAACAGCGGACGCCTCATTGGGCGCAACAGGGAATGGACCATACGTCCCGATACGCGGATTGGACCAGCTTTTGTCGAGGCGAGCTATCCTCGGAGGAACTATCGGACAAGTGGCTCCAGCCAGAAGCCAAGAGGTTGGAAGATCTCTATGGGCCCCACAAGAGTCTGAACGTTGCGTTAATAAACGAGGTTACGAAAAAGGGAACGAAAAAGGGAACGAAAAAGGAGAAAAGCTTTGGTTTGTTGGCTGCCCCGGACATTCGCCAACGTTGCATCGAGCTCGGAGTTTTGTGTCTCCGCGATGTGAGCATGGATGAAGAACAAGAGCGGGAGGTCATTCATGAAGCTGAACGCGAACGACAAGTAGAACGCCCCCCGAGGGTACCACCAGCGACTCATTCAATCCACCAAGCCGTTGTTGACTTTGTTAAGACAGGGGTCGTGCCTACAATGACCAAAGGTTTTTGTCAAGCTTTCGACACACTCGACGCGACCTCCGCAGCTCTCAACGGAGTACCCATTTGGTGTCCACATATATTGGCAACGACGGACTTTCAGGAGACTGTCAGATCGTCAAGCAAGGTAGACGACTACTTGCGCCCTGTGATGTGGGTTGTCTCCGCGAAAGGAGCTCAGAACGAAGTACTTGTCATCTTGAGCCCTTACGAAGCCAACCACTTGCTACCAAATATCAGGTCGAGCGACAAGGTCCACCTCCATCTGTACACACCCCGAATCACCAAGTCCATGAAACCATGTGACGACCTTTCCTTGTACAGCGTCCCCGCGGTCCCCGCTGGCTGGACTCCCCCCTCGTCTCTTATGGATCTGTTGAACGTGTTTGCTGGACAGCTATACCTAAAAGACTATGAGACGTACATCAGGTTGAGTGGTTTCCTTTGCGTATACGCAAGGGACCTGCAAGGCGAGGAGGGCATTGAGGTTGAGTGCGACGGGTTCATTTCGCCAAACACTCGACCAAGGCACTTGCGGAATTCTTACCCCTTTCAAACGTCGCCACTGGATTCGCTGAGGACATTGATGGGTCTTCGGAGGAAAGGCATGCGTTTTGCACCGACACACATGGGGAAGCTTCTCGATGGACGGCTGCTTTCTGAAGATGATTTCGACGGTGTGGTGATGTGCGTTTCATTTTACCTCTGGAGTCATGACTGGGTGATTGACGATTAGGACATGTTGCTATTATCCAGAACGTCAAAGACCACTAGCTAACAGACTCCGAGACTCGACTATCGGAAGGAGTTGGTTTGATGGATAATTTTCCTTATGATTTTGCCAGAGACTTTGACAGGTGTTTCCACCTACTTACATACAATATTCGTCAGAGCGCATAAGCGCAGACCGGTAACCAATCCGTCTATAAGCTAAGACAGGTCTACTGTGTTGAAGCTCGATTGATGAGGAAGAAATAGAGGCACGCCGCGTGGTGCTAGTTGTAACGATGGAATAAATGGAGTCAAGCGACTCAAGCGATGCATTGTTAGGTGTGATGATGGAGGGGACAGATTCGGGGACCTGCCCGTCTGACCTTCTCTTGACGAAAGGTGGTGGAAGATCAGGAGCACTAGGTAGACGTGTCTCAGTTCTAGCATCGCGGAAAGCACTGTGCAGGGTGGTATCCATGATGAACTTCGAGGACGTCAACTGTGATTTTGGTTCAAACGAAATAAATGGGGACGAGCCTTGGACTCGATACTCCGGAGTTTTGCCAAGATGTGTTCGGTGGTACGACCTTTGTGTTGTTTGTGTCGAATCCACGTTACCAGAGCCCGCTTGACTCTACCAGTGTCTCGCCCGCAATTCGCTAGGACAGCAAGGACCTATCTTTCGTATCAATACAACATCACGAAGAGTCGAAATCTTATATCAGTACCTCAACACGAGTGCTACCATTGAAGAAGCTGACGAAATCAGCAAACATCACTAGCGCGATGCAGGGGAAGGGATGTGGGAACCACAGAGTTGCGGACCATATTAATCTAGTCCCGTCCGTATTATATGCATGTATGTTCGGAAGATGAGTTCTGCGGTTTCTCAGGCTAGAGTTAACTGGGGCGGCACCAATAATTGCGTGGGAACTAACATTACAACGCAAAGGTTGCCTTTTTTGGTTAGTGAGCAGCTTCCCATTCTGTCACGGGGGCAACTCACCGGACATTTAAGTAATGCCAGCGACCAGGGGGCTTAAGAAGAAGTTCAAACAACACAGTAAAGTACACGATAGAAGTAAGGTTATTCTCTTCGTAACATAATTGGCTGGCTAAAGCATGTCAAGCACTTCAAGTGTTTGGGCGGCCTTCCCGAGTCCACCCGATATCCAATCCCGAAGTTTGCCAGACGAATCCACGATAAGTACCGGACCCATGAGGTCTTGAGTTCGGGTAACCGCTGGTAACCGCTTGTATCTGATAGAGGCTATCAGATGCCAAGGGTAGCGAGAACGGGACAGGCGTGCACTGGACGAACCTGTCAGAAGTTCGCCACAAACGCTTCCCCACCAACGAACCTACGAACCTACCAATACAGGATGTCACACCGAAATGGGCGCGAACCTATGATCGAAATCATACAGTACACTCTGCGTCGCTCAACTCGTGTCCTCAATTATCGCCGCCTACCCTTCTCGACCTCCTCCTTCAACGCCCTCCCATCAAGTTGGACGTTGCAACTCGTCACGTCAGTGACGTCACTTCCAGCCCGCACCGACCCTTCAATCCGGTTACGCCCGATGCGGACACACCGACCTACGGATTGGTCCGTGTCCGTGTCCTTGACCTCCGTTCACCCTCACTCACGATTACCGCCAACATACGTGAGTCACGCGGCAAGCATTTGGGGTTCCCGTCGCTTGCTCGTCTGCCGCTAGGTTTTTCTTTGTTATAATGTCCTAGGTTGTTTGCATGTTGCTGCGTTTCACTCAATATGTCTATGTTCTCTCTCGTGTGGAAGTACATAATGATTCGAGTAGATAATAAAACAACGGGTGGAAAGGAATGAAAAGAGCAGTGAAAAAAAAGTGAAAAACAACGATGAACGAAAACGTGCAACCAAAAGGCCCACCAGTGGGTCATATACATACCGAAGGATCCGAGAACAAGCCTCCGTAGAGGTCGGTGCGCTGCTACAATGCCACGTAAAGAGGTCAAGAAGATACACTTCGGGAATTGACGGGATTGTATGAAGATGCACAGACCTAGTATGCGCCCTACATAAAAAACCCCGACGTGGGGAGAGCCTGAAACTTGTGCCAAGGGTGGTTCAACACGTACCCCTTACTGCGGGTACTGGCAATTCCCGAGTGTGGGTGCGGGTACGACCGCTTGCACCAGGGGGTAAACTCGTGCCAATCCGTAAACTCAATTGGTGAGGAGGAAAGTGTATTGCTACTGAGGATGGAAGAAATCGTGTCACGCCGTGCACTGTTGGGTATGATGATGGGAGGGACAGATTTGGGGGCCTGCCTCTCTGGCTTTCTCTTGACGGGAGAAGGGAGTGGAAGATCGGGAGACGTAGGTAGATTCGTCTCAGCTCTGGCATCGCGGAAAGCACTGTGCAGGGCGGTATCCATGATGAACTTCGAGGGCGTCAACTGTGATCTTGGTTCAAACGAAACAAATAGGGACGGGCCTTTGATTCGATAGTTCGGAGTTTTGCCAAGATGTGTTCGGTGGTACGACCTTTGTGTTGTTTGTGTCGAATCCACGTCACTAGAGCCCGCTTGACTCTGCCAGTGTCTCGTCCGCAATTCGCTAGGATGGCAATGACCTATCTAGTATTAACATACCACACGAAGAGTCGAAATCTTAGATCAGTACCTCGAGACGACTGCCACCATTGAAGCCGATACCAGCCATCACTGGCGTGATAGGGCGGAGGGGAGAAAAATGGATGTGGGGGAAGCGTAGCGTTGCGGACCATAGTCGACCGTCAGTATTATATCTGGAAAAGGGGAGAAAACCCCAATGTGGCAGTCACATCGCCTCAGTGCTTGACAAATTTCCAGGGCACAATGAAGTCTTGCGTGGGAATCTTACAATATAAATTGCCTTTTTTGGTTGAGAGATGCGCCCTCCCCTATTTGGAACGCACCGGAGATTGCCGCACCATACTGCTCGTCAGTGACGACGACGACGACAAGGTAAAGTACACGACAGAAGATATGAGAAACAAGTATGGAACGATAATAATGTTGATCACTACACACAGATCTCATGACGGATACATGATTGGTTTTACTTTGTAACCATTGACTAGGTACTAGAACGTGTTTGCCGCCGCCAGGACCTTGGCCTTGACGAGTATATCAGGCAATATCTCGCGATCCGACCGAAGTTACCAGACAAATGTTTCATCCACATGGCGGACCCCGCCGAGATCCTGAGTCCGGATAACCGCTTATATCTGATAGGTGTTCTCAATTGACTGCTTGGCAAAGATAGCGAGAACGGGGCAAGTGCGCACAGCAGGAGGATAAGTCTACTGCGGCGATATTACACACCCGATCAGAATGGTTGGTATAGTTGGGCATAATGTGTATCCTAACCACTGAAAGAATGAGTGGGTGCCAGTGAGCACACTGTCATATTAATTGTAATTCGTGATCATAGCCGAGTGCTCTACCAACCTGAGACACCAGTGGCGTGACTTGGACACACAGTAGATTCTAGCCAGTGTCACCTGCATGTTCGAGCCCCACGACTATTGCCATGACACAAATGTGGAAATTTGACTTCAGGCGCTTATTTGACAATCGATTACCAGTGCCAAACCAGTGCATCCTGGAAGAGAAGACCAACCAGGTGAAGTTGTTGCAAGGTACACTAGCCTGTCGAAGAGATTTGAGCATCGCGTGGCAAGGGTCTGGAGCCGACTCGCCGCTCGACCGTCAAGACTGATACTTAAGATACGACGTGCATCAATCCAAACGTTTCGTGCAATCTGAAATTGTTCGCAGCCTACGAATCTGAGATCATAACTGGGAACGTCGCGGCGCGCGCGGAGTCAACATGGCCGTCGACAACTTGGCTCGAAATACAAGCGACTTCGGGTTACCGTCGAGCAAGTCAGCAATCTGTGATTTTGGAACATAAATACATTTAGTACAATAAGGATAACAATCAATATGGACAACCAGGAGCATCGTGACCATATGATCCACAAACGACCATCTACTAGTCTACCATCACGACTGCATGTCGTCGTCAGTCACACAACTATGGCCAAAGATGCAAAATGAAACGCACGTCATCACAACAGTCGAAATCATGTTCAGAAAGCGGCCGTCCATCGAGAAGCTTCCCCATGTGCGTCGGTGCAAAACGCATGCCTTTCCTCCGAAGACCCATCAATTCCCTCAGCGAATTCAGTGGCGAGGTTTGAAAGGTGTAAACGCTGCGCAAGTGCCTTGGTCGATTGTTCGGAGAAATGAACCCGTCGCATCCAACCTCGATGCCCTCTTCGTCTTGCAGGTCCCTTGCGTACACGCAAAGGAAACGACACAACCGGATGTACGTCTCGTAGTCTTTCAGGTATAGCTGTCCAGCAAACACGTTCAACTGATCCATAAGAGGCGAGGGAGGAGTCCAGCCAGTGGGGACCGCAGGGATGCTGTACAAGGCAAGGTCGTCGCATGGTTTCATGGACTTGATAATTCGGGGTGTGTACAGATGGAGGTGAACCTTGTCGCTCGACCTGATATCCGGTAGCAAGCGGTTGGCTTCGTAAGGGCTCAAGATGACAAGTACTTCGTTGTGAACTCTTTTCGCGGAGACGACCCACTGAACAGGGCGCAAGAAGTCGTCCGGCTTTCCTGATGAAACGACGGTCTTCTGAAAGTCCTTCGTTGCCAATATATATGGACCCCAAATGTGAGCTTCGTTGGTAGCTGCGGAGGTCACTTCGAGTGTCTGGAAAGCTGGATGGAATGTTTTGCTAATTGTGGGAACGACGCCTGTCTTAACAAAATCAACAACAGCTTGGTGGATTGAATGAGTCGCTGGTGGCACCCTCGGGGGGCGTTCTACTTGTCGTTCGCGTTCAACTTCATGAATGACCTCCCGCTCTTGTTCTTCATCCATGCTCACGTCGCGGAGGGACAAAACCCCGAGTTTGATGCAACGTTGTCGAATGTCCGGGGCGGTCAACAAACCACAGTCCGAAGTCATGTGGGGACCATAGAGATCTTCCAACTTCTTGGCTTCTGGCTGGAGCCACTTGTCCGATAACTCCTCCGAGAATAGCTCGTTTCGACAGAAGCTGGTCCAAACGGCATACCGGGAGGTATGGTCCATCCCTTGTTGTGCCCAATGAGGCGCACGATTTTGAATATCGTCGCAAGTTTCGCGTATAGCCCACTGTAGGATATCCGTGGTGTCGATGATATCTGAAGAGCCTTTGCCGGCCACAGAGCGGATACGTCGGTCCACCTCGAGGGGTGCGAAAAACATGATGGAGTGACTATGGCCCAGCTTGCGCATACGCATGCACCCTACGGGTAGGAAACACTTAGATTCATGGATCAGGGTAGTGCAGACAGTACGTACCCTGAGTCAATCGATCTTTGGTAACCTTGGGGCCCAATGTGACAGCCGCGCGGAATCCGCTAGGGAACTTGATGTCGGTACCACGTGTATGAGCATCATCGAGGTATACGACACATTGGTCCAACTGCTGCGCGAATGGTGACGACATCAACAGGTGGGTGCTGCCGTCTCGCGTGAGTACCGTCAACTCGTCGTCCTTGTTGAAATAAATGGCTGCGGAGGTATTCGTATTGATAGCTAGCCACGTTTTAGCCAGCTGGTGATTTTCAAGATCGAGCATCTGAGCACCGACGTCTAATAGGACGCGGATTTCGGGCTTCTGGGAAACCAAGATCTTGAGGAATTCGCAAGTGGTCCGCCTCCCGCCGTTCTCTGGAGTCATGCACATATAGTCTTTGTTTTCCGGCTGTAGAAGATACGATAAAACCTTCGCGTTGGTCCCTCGCTGGTGATCGGGGTCGCGTTGAGTGATGTGGAGGGGTAATAGATATTGACCGTCATTCGTTCCCGAAAACCCTAGCATAGTAACCGAGTCAGCAAGCTCGGCGATCCTCAACCTCAGCCTCGACTTACCAGTCAGTAGACGCTCTTTCTTCTCTGCCAAATCCCAACCTGAACACGACAGTTTTGAAGGAAACTCCTTAGCTTCTTTCGGGAACACGACACTCGAAAGGTAGAAATCGACTGTCGCCCGATTCTGCTTGAACAGAGGAAATAGAAACTTGTTCCATTGTTCCGATGACTTGATGTTGACGCCGTTTATTGTCTGTATACATTCTGGCACGGCAGGACAGCCTCGAACCCAGAGATCGTAATCCGAGGTTGGGTCATCCTGTTTGAGCAGAAATTCAAAAGAAAGTCTTAGCTGTTCTTCACTGAGACCGCCATAATAGTAAGATAGACAGGTGAGGATGATAGCGATGTCCGGATGTCCAAACTCGGCCCTTTGTGCCGGGACGTCTTTTGCTCTGTATGGGACTGCAAGCATCGTACGCGATAGGGCAAGGCCATAGTCTACCCGCCACCGTCGCTCTCTGAAAGCATACAAAAGAATCCCGGTGGCCAAGAGGCCGCGCAACAGTAGCAGACTACCCCACATAGGAGTACGCTGAGAGTAATCCTTTACCAGTTGGACTTTTGCGGGAGGGACATTCTCGCACGCTATGAAGCTTCGGATGGCGTCCCTAGTAATGGCCGAGCGGACCTGTCCAAAGTTGAAGTTCGGAAGTAAACCCTCGACAACGTCTTCCACTATCCATGAGATTAACTGTTGACCAGCATCCGCGTGCAAGATACGAAGGTGAGGAAATGATCCGGACGGACCAAGCTCGTACTCCACTCCATGCGGGAAAAGCTCTCGAAGGGAGGACGCGTGTTTGTTCACAAGGCCGAGAACTTGTTCAGTGGTGGTCCATCGATCAGGGAAACCTTCCATATGTTGCTGAAGGCCGATGGTGTATACCAATTGATACCGAACGTGAAGGATTTCGTCGCTCTCGTCTAAAATATCTCGTGAATGGGAATCGAGCCACCTCTGAAGCTTCAGCAACTGGTCCGCGAGTTGACGGTCTCCAGCCTGAGGCAGCTGCTTCTCCACGCTCACTAGCTTGAGTGATAAAATGTGCTCCGGCTGCACGACCAGAATCCCACGCTCCTTCATGCATTCCGACATGACTTCACGAAGGGCAACCACTTTCTCATGATTGACCTCCAAGGATCGAGAGAATGGGATGAAATACACTCGTCTGTTGACGAGCCCACCGAGGCGATCCGCAAGAAGGTGAAACATCTGTGCCGTCAACGCTTTCGGGACAATGACACGGACGAGTTGAGCGCCGTCGGCAAGAACAGTAACAACGATGGGGACGATCACGGATGACTTTCCTTCGCCCATGTTGAGTTGCATGGTCGTATTGCTGCCCGAGCGTGGTGATATCATTTCATCGGCCACCTCGGCCTGAACGCGACGAACTAAAAAGTTGCCTTGCAGCTGAGGTGGGCGAGGGACGTGGCGTCAGGTGACGTATACATCTGTCACACGAGAAACCCACCTGAATTAGTAGCCAGTCAGGATGCGCTTCGGCGTCCCAACCATCACATCCTTCATTCTGCATCTCCCTGCAGAGCTCTTCACGAAGCTTGTTAAAGTGTAGATGAAGCAATCTTCGAGCACGCTGTAGCTCGAGCGCGAGTAGAGTGAGCCGTATGAGACACTCTTTCCAATCGTCGGAGACAAGAATTGATGAATTGGATGCAAGGGACCGGAAAAGTGCATGCGCAGTGATGCGTGGCCATTGGCCAGACTGCTCGAGAGCTTGTTCGCTCTGGTTCCTGGGGCGAAGATGCTGCTTGACATAGTTCAAACCTTTAGCGTAGCTCGCTCTGCACTGAGCATAGTGTTCCACAAGTGTCGCAGCAGTAGGTAGCTTCGTTGCCCCATGAGTTGCAACAGAGATCTCACTTCCAAAGCATTTTGCACTAGTGCGAAGGGCCGAGACATTTTGACGCTGGAATGGGTTTACTGCGTTCGTCTCAACCGTAGCAATTAGTTGGTGCAACGGGGCGGAACCAGAGAGCGAGGTATTCCCGTCGTCGGCAGTATATGGGGGCAATCTACCATGTGCTTGTAACGATGGTGCAGGTCTGGCGAATAACTGGTCCACCGTGAGCGACCAGGGGGTACGAGAGGGGATGCTTTGCGAAGGTTGGAAAGAGTATTGAAGAGTTGGGGTTGGGAAGGCCTGGGAGCATACGTTGTTAAGAATATCCTGAACACGACTGAGGTGCTGTTTGAGTTTGACATTGCGATAGCAGCTGGAGAAGTGACTCTGAGCTTTGGATGTGAAATCCGGCACATCGTATAAATCTGGGTTCAGTGAGCACCGTGGAGGAGTTTCACATGGCCAAGCGTTCATCAACCGGTCGACTGTTGCATCGCTGTCCAACTTCTGTCTGGCGTCATACATTCGGACTCGGCGTTTTTGTAAGTCATTGATACTTTCGTCGTATCTCGCAGGCTCAGTGCTTTCAGGGCTACGTTCGAAGGAGTGAGCACAGTCGGAAATATAACTGCGCAGGGTGGTCCGGGAGGGAGAATCTCCTTCTGAGAGATTGTAAGAATTGTAGTGCGGTGGATCCTCCATCCTGAATTGCGGGTCCGACGCGAAGGCTACAAACACAGGGACCAGGTCGTCAAGTTGTGGTTGTGACGACGCGTACGCCATGGCGGGTAGTGAGAAAAGCAATTGAAACCATTTTCCTTCATCGTTTCTTCGCAGCAGTTTGTATGCTTTGAGCCAAATCCGTGGAAAATCTGGAGCCAACCACGATCTGTCATATTGGAGTGACAAGGCAGCATCCCCAGATACGCTCTGCGTCCATAATTTCACCATGTTTAGTATATCCTTTTTGGCCGATGCGTAGGGAGTCCGGTGATGAACGGCATTCGCCGCGGTATAAGCGAGTTGCTCTCCCGAGGCAACCTCCACTAGGTCTCTGGCGGAGTACCGGATATCGAAATTTGCCCCAGAAGGCTGCCCAGAATACTCGGATGGAAACAGGTACGCGGCTCGTAGCGCGCTGCGCTTTAGCAGGTGCTCGTCGCGCAACGGAAATGATCGGAATAGAGCGTCGCGGCTTGATTGACTCTCGTGGAACGACAGGAGTCTTTCGCAATGCTCCTTGATTCCTGTGGCAACAACGTACAACTCGTGATGCTGGGCGCTCGCAGGGAGATCGAGCCACTCCACCTTCTGCATACACTCGAGGTGTTGGGGGTACCATGTGCGTGTGGGACATATGGATGCAATCAAGCCCAGGAGCTCAGCTTCGCGAGAACTGAACCTCATGATCGACCAGAAACTGGCTGACCGGAGTAGAGACAATGCTTCCTCTGTACCCGATCTTCCTGTAAGCGGATCGGTGCTACACCCGCTAGTAAGAGCGTGCAGGTAAGCACAGTACAGCCTGTTTGTCAAACTGACGTTTCCTGCGAGGCAGCCCAGGTCGGTATCGACAGTATAGGTCTGGTAAGTGATCCGCCGAAGGGTAGGACCGTGGATATCGATCTCGACGCGGACATGATGGCCGTTCATCTCGAAGGAAATGTCACCCTCGGGAACGAGGAGACACCGGGGGACGAGTTCATCAGTGTTGACATCTCTAGACTTCGGGCGAAGCACAAGCTGATTGACCAAGCCGAACATAGTTCCGATAGACTGGTTCTCGTCGTAGACCATACCGCGGATGTTGCGAGACTGGAGGTCTCCATCCTCATCTATGTAGAATGACAGGCCGTAGCGGGGTAAATCGACAGACAGTCGCAAGGGTGAGTGGGGTTGGTTTGAGCCGACTGGGGAGACGGTGATTATGAGATTTTGTGGGGAGTCGAAGGGCCTCAAAAGGCTTGAAACCATGTTCCAGGATTGGCTTCGGATGTCCACGAGGAACTCGTCGCCTTTCTGCATGCGATATTGCCCAGGAGTACAATCAATTTTCCAGTTCTCCGACGATGTCTCCCAAAGGCGATCGAGAGGGCGGACCTCCATGACCGATGTGGAAAGGTTTAACCAATGTGCACGTCCCTTAATCAATACTGCCGGTAAGTCTCCTTTCAATTTTTCTTGAGGGATGAGCTCGATGGTATTCGAATCACCAGTGACTTGTTTTCGTTTTGCTCGTATCACGAGATCCGAATCGTTGTTTCGGAGAGAAAAGTGCACCTGGGCATGTCGCCTGAGTCCTCGTGATATACCCTACACTTCGGAAAGTGCACTTACCTGGTGATCTGAAATCGTACCCCTTGTCGAGTAATCCATCCCTGGGAGATTACTCGGAATTACATCGAGCACATGCTGCAAAAGAGTTCAGTACCCTGGATTACATTGGTGATGACAAGACGTACTTTGCCAAATATTAGGTTGTGCAGCGGATGCCGCAATATTTCGTTCGGCAATCGCCCAACCGGTTTCCCATTGACCAAAAGTGACCCATCGAGTAAATTATAATGCACCACTTGTGAAATCTGGTCAGTTGTCGACGCCGTCCTGCACGAGAACCAGCGTGAGTTCGGATTCTGTAATGGGGTCCACTTCGAACCTGGACGGTATTCAGGCCAAACCCAGCCGATCACAAGGTCGATGCCTTGATCGTTGGACTCGACCTGAATAACGTCGCTTATGGTACTCGAGAGAGCCAGAGACAGGCGGCGATCACGGTCAAGAAGTAACCGGGAATATGCGGGGAGGCAAGAGACATCACTGGGTGTGTGGTCGTGGATTAATACAGCGGAATAAAGGAGAACCCCAATATCTTCCGCCGAATGGAGGAGGTTTCGAATCATGGAAGGGTCAACGTCGAACGTGCTTCGACAAATGGCGGCTGCATCCCGTAAAAACTCACGAAACTCTTCATCTCCCGGTGTTTTCGTGAGCTTAGCCGATAGCTCCTCTACCCAGGAGAATACCTTGTCACGTACAGTACGAAGCAGTCCAAGCGCTCTAAGAGAGACCGCTTGATCAGGGCTGGATGCAAGTAGACGACGGAGTAAGAAGGAAATGGTATCCATTGTGACCCTTTCCAGCCAGTTGGCTTCGACATCTCGGACGAGGCTTTCAAGCTCTCCTAGAAGCGCATAACAAAAGGAGGGCAGTTGGAATTCCCGGTGCCACGTCCACTCCATGTTGTCAAGCGGTCCGATTTGAGAGACTGTCTGAGCCAACAGTAAATGGACTTCGTGCCGACGGAAGCTCAACGATCGACCTCGAAGCTCTCGCAAGACGTTGAGCCACTGAAGTAAGCCGCCACTGCGCAGGTGTCCAAACGCTATATATTCATGGATGGAAAGGTCCCTGTGGCAATCGGCTTGGTTTGCCAAGACTTCGTTGGACGTGTGGCAAGTGGTACCAATGTATTTTTGGAGATTCTGGTATGGTCCGCTTTGGAGCTCGTACGTGCAATACCGTCTGATGTCGAAAAGATCTAGGGCCTCGGAGACAGGAACACGGGCATGGCTATCGAAGCCATAGAATGTCAACCCATTGTTGACACAGACCTGCTCCTGTGAGGCTGGAAAGACCCGTACTTTGCTATAATGTGTGACAACGAATGGTTTGGTATCGGAACCGAGGGTGATCCGTGATCTCGGATGCTCAACAAGGTAAGGCTGAAGTGCGGCATATTCACTGAGCTGGATATAGGGATTTCTTGACTCGACAAATGGAGAACAAAGATCGACCAAGAGATGGAACGTGGCAGTACGCCACATGTTGAAAGACACTGGACAATCCAACTCGAACACGACAATTTCAGCAGGGAGCTGCTCAGCCGGCAACGGCCACTCGTGAACAGCGATCTCCATGTCCCAGAGTTCTCTCTGAAGGTGGCACTTGTAGCATGAGCGGGAGTGGCGTGCGTAGCCATAATAATCGTGATCAGTCCTAGCAGCAATTTTTTGTTCAAGTTCGGCATATCGAGCATTCGCTTTCTCGAGTTCAGCGACCTTCTCCTCAACATCCCGCTCCGCAGCTTCTTCAATTCGACTCTTGAGATACTGAAGACGCGAGGATTCTTTGTAATAACGGACGGCAAAAGTGTTCTCGGTGATTGTCGGCGAAAACACCGACCAGCCACTCAGAGATTGGGAGTGGCGACGGGAGAGGTATTGGTGGACATGGCGAAGACGAGAGAGGCTAGCAGTCTTGCAGAGTAACAGATCCTCCAGAAGATGTATAGGAACCTCCGGAGAGTAGTCCGCGAGCATGGGAGTTTCCTTGATAGCTATCTTGTCGAGCGCGACCCAAAGCTCGATCGTGGTCAACAACATGACCGAGAGGAGCTCCGGATTATTCTTGTACGTTCTCGGCGCGCTCGAGGAGTATTTGTTTCCTAAGATCTCCAGTTTCACGCAAGCTTCGTCGTTGTTTGACACCCGATCAACCCAGCCATCAATACCCTGCTCAACAGCCCGCTCGACATCGTACAGGGCAACGTGGGGTTCGGTACGATATGCCTCCTTGAAAAAGGTCCCATCGGAGGATAGAAAGTCATCAAGAGAACCTCGAGGACGATGTTTGGGTTCGAAGGAGGTGTTCGGGGGATTGGTGCTGTGATTAGCGAGAGAGCTGCGAATGTAAGCGCGACTACCCAAGAGTGATAGCTCAACGTCTTGGGTGAAATCGAGCTGAGAGGGGGTCCAGGGTGGGGATTTCTGCTGATCGTCTTGTACTTGTCTCCATCTCTTCTCAAGGGTCAATCGGAGGGAAGTGCATGTCTCCAACACGGTGCACGAGAGCCAGTGTAGCACGGAAGAGCCAAGCTTCCTCAACCGTCGGCTAATCTTGGCTGCCATGAAGCGGAGAAGATCATTGGGAAGGTCGGCACAGATCTTCTCATTCGCAAGACAACACATGAAAAACAGCACGAATCGCTTGTAGGTATCATGTCCGAGAGCAGACCGATCCAGTGAGGTTTGAATGGCAACTCTGATAAGAAGCCAGAGCGACGAGCGCCGCCACGGCAACTCTGAGTTGTTCCACGCCACGTCATCCCCTACACGTTTGGTAATGCGAACGATGTCGGCAGGGCGACCGACACTTCTCAAGATGCCGGTAAGTAATTCGGTGATATAGCGTGGGTGGGTAGTGTCTCGGGTTTCGAGAACGGTGGACTGCGCTTTTTGGCTGGTTGGAGCAGCGTCAAGGATATCATCATTCATGCGAACGAGGAAATTCGCGAGTTCGGAAAGAAAGCCCTCGTCCTCAAACACAGTGTTTGGGATCTCGATTGCCGGCCCAGGATATGAACATATGAGCTTTCCTTGTGTGGCCATCACATCTTTGGCCTTCGGGGATACCTCGAACGACTCGAAAATGGTGACATCTTTCTTTTTTCTGAATACGACCGCCACATTTTGGGCTCGAATAAGAAATGCGAGGACATCTACACTTTGTGAGTCTTAGGATACCGTGGAGGCTCGAAAGCTTACCTCCAACGTTCATGTTGGTGAGTTGAAAGGAAGTTTGGAACCGATCCAAGCTTTCAAACTGGACAATAGCCTGCAGATTGTCCAACATTCGCGTGATGCTATGCCACTGAGTCAAATTGGCTTGGTCGACATGGTCACTGTACAGACGCATGGCAGAGGCGACTGCACCAGCTAGAGAACAATCGTTGGGGATAGTGTGGTCATCTCCACCGGGGAGCTGGAGAGGACAACAGACATGCGTGACGATATATTGCAATGTACAAAGGTCCGGGATCTTGAAGTCCCCAGGATCAAGGAGAGAGTGGGACATTCTGACGACGAAGGATATTGAGAATGAGTTTGGGGTTAAACAGCGAGGCGTTTGAGGGAAGAGGAAGAAACAGATCATTTGCAGCTTCTGTCTTTATATCCGTTGATTTGTGGCGAGGAATTTTGCCTAAATCCGAATATCTGAGTCCGAACGACACAGGATGTCATGGAGAACAAAGGTGCGACTCGAGGCAAGAAGCCACTACAGATATAGCGAGTCACGGGCCACGCTGTTGCCCCCCATTGGTCACAACCCGCAGTCCTCGGCACAGGACTGTACCCACAATGCGAATGAGAAGGAGGACAGGACCAAGAGAGGACAACTTGTCTGTCAGGCACTGGTATAGTTGTCGCCATTGGCGTGGAAGTTAAATCGTATACAAGGATTACAACAAACGTCGATTATCTGTCAAGGCGCTTATTGGCAACTGACTGCATCCCAGAAGAGAAAACTCACCAGGTCGAGTTGCGTGCGAGGTGCACTAGTCTGAGAAGTCAAAGAGACTTGTGCATGGCGTGGTAAGAGGGAATCCGACGTCGAGAAGGTTCAAGGCACGACGAACATCGATTCGTGCAATGAGATGATACTCCACGATCATGGGGACCAACTTGATCATGGTACGCGGAATCAACACGGAGTTTGTTTCTCCGACAAGACTCAAAACAGTGATAGTACCCCAGTGACTTAGGTCGTGTCAATGGGCTGCAACCATCGGAGGAGCGGCAGAGGGTTGAACTTGAAGTTGTCGACGGTTGGTGGCCGTCAAGACCAGAGACATGACGAATGTGGAAATTGCTACAAAACTCTCTAAGTTACCACCATCTGCTTCGAGGTCGGTATTCATTCCCATCTCACTCTTGCAGACAAAAAGTATATGGCATCTTTAGAACGACTTCCTCCGTCTGTGACGGAGCTCCTGGCAGACCGTGCCAAAGCCCGAGCGCGTCATCCCATTCAATGTCCATTTGACTGGCGCCTCGAAGCCGTCTATCATCTCTCGTCTCCTGGGCGCTCGGCGACCCTACTCACCGTCTGCCTTCTTCTATCGTATCTACGAATTCTTCGTGCTTGGGTGGACCACCGCATCCCGCAACGAGCTCGAGTATTTTTGCTGTCTGTTTCTACCCCTTTCGACCCTGCTGATCCCGATCCGACGCGGCATGCTGTGCTCGCCGTGCTCACCCAGCTCATGTGTGCGTCGTTTAATCGTCGTATCGAGCGGGGACTCACGTGATGCACCTGCAATGCATCATCGACTTTGCGGCACTCCGGGCGCGTCCCAAGGTGTTCGAGAGATCCCCGGAATGGGCCGACCATGTCGTTGCCTTGGAAGAGAAGGTGTTCATACCTGGTGCAGAAGGGAAAGAACTTCTCGAGGATAATCCAGAAGTCAGCGAGCGATGAATATCATCGTGCAGATGCCGCATATCCATTTTGTTTAATTCTTGTGAGGGAGTCCGTGTCCAGGAGGAACATCGGCGATTGGTAGTCTGACTGTTCTATTCTGTTATTCTTGTGCACTCAGTTCGAATCTCAGGAGCGTCTTCTCGTCGACCATGGAAAGTACTAGTTGCAGCTTTTGAATCCGATCGCTTGTCTCCTTTGGCACTCAAGCTGTCATTTTCCTCACCTCTGCAATGCTTTTACTTTTCAGATTCCCCGACAAATCTGTCCTAGAGGCAATGAAACACTTAGTTTGACGACCATTGGACAACTTTGAACTAAGTGAGTCGGTTCAAAAGTTCGGATAACAGTTCACCAAGACTTTTGATGGTAGTTGATCCAACAGCAGTAACGTCTAAACGTTGGATCTGGTCAAAGGGGTCGAACCGTTGATCGGTCTCGCAGACAACCTTTTTTTTGCGTCGCAAGTTCCGAATGGCACTGCACGAATCGCTGATTGGCATGCTTCGTTTGTTGCCGGTAAGTCACAGTCTGCAGTCACGGTGCTGCTCTTGATTCAGGCAGGCCAACGAGCAAATCCCGGTGTGACAAGAACCCGAAGCTTCGTCCCCCACATATGGCTCCGCTTGCAATTGGTGAATTTTGTTTCGGAATTGGGGGCGTTCAAGTTGCATTCATGCTTGCTTCGTCCAACAATGTAACACTCTTATGCGGTTGCAGTCATTGGACCGTCAATGAACGCATACCTCTTGATCCCACACTGGTCTATCGACGGCTTGCCTCACAGACGGTCTGGTCACCAGACTACACTGTACAGTAAGAAGAGCAAATCAAAAGTAACAAATATTCATTGAGCGAGATCCAATCGTCGAGTGCATATAGTGTCTAGTCCACGGGCCAGAACTTCCAAAACTCATTGTCCTGCTAGTGGGTAAGAATGCCGATCGGCTCCACAGTAATCTATGTATCGCGATGACCGTAAGACAATTATTCATTAGGCACAAGGTGAAAGAGAGCAGGCGCGGGGCACATTACATCTCGCAGCAAGATAACTTGCCCTGATAGCAATCAGTCCAACCCGTGGAGTGACTGCTACTTACCGGTGGCAACGTCCATTGGAGGAACGTCGGCAGAATCAGCCTGTTTGGAGAGAACTTGGGGGCGCAGTCAAGTACTCCCCGAACAGACCGCCTCTCCGTCATGCTGGGTTGCTGGACATGGGTGGTTCGTGAGGCGAGCAAGTCACCCTAGGGGCCAGCGGAGTATCGGTATATATATGTTCAACCTCGTGTTCATCGATAATCAAACAAGATCAGAGTTTTGGGAAGGCCGTATTGATCCGTTCATTACGGTCCTGGCTTACTGGGGTGGATGACAGCTGGGGTTGCTTCTAAAAGACACGCCATGCGCTGCGCACGCGATGTCGACCGGTCTCATCCAAATACTGGGGTATGCGTTGTTGAGCATCGAGGGGCTGCGAGGAATCGGTCATGCAGATGATGTAGAAGCAGATAATTGATGGCGAAGATGTGTATTTTTTTACTTAACAATGCGATCGTGTGCATATAAAGAACTACGCACTCCTGGCGAAGGTATCATATTAGCGAGCGGACGCGACATGAACCTCGAGACATTACCTCCCGCCATTCCTCACGCGCGTCTTTTGAACCGCGGCTTCGGGAATTCCAATGGCGTACTGAGTACAGCTCTCTTCGTCTCTCCGGCACTATCAGGAAGACCAAGTCGTTTAAGATCATGCATGGTCAGCTTGGTGATCTTACAACCTAATGACTTGAATAGCGTATTGATCCTAACGGCGGGACGTAACTCAAAGGGATCTGCGAAAACAGAATGGTGACCCACGTGGCAACCTTTTGACTCAGATCATTCGCAATAACCGTTGTGTCCGTCGCATAGTCGTCGATACGGAGACATAGCGCAAACATATGTGTGAGCAACAGTGTCTCAGTTCGAGGTGTCGATTGGGGTCTAGAGGGGTGAGTGTCAGCAAAGCTGAGCCCCTGATCTCCAATTAAGAGGACTCCTAACTCTGTTGATCCTCTCGGAGTCTCCGTAAATCTGGACATGAGGCCGTCGATTATTATGGAAGGGACAGCGGAGAGCTTATCATAGACGATCGACTTGTCGAATTTACGAATGGTCAGGAACCGGAAGGACATCATGATAGAGATGTACATCAGGATCTTGCTGTTCGTGTTGCGGAAAATATCAGCCTTCATGATTCACAAGAAAAGAGACGAGGACAACTCACATGTGCGTCTTACTCGGGGAAGGGGAAGCACATACGAGATTTAAGTGATGGTTGGCCCATTTTGATCGTTGATATGTGATGAGGGCTTTTCTTTCCTCGCTCGAGCTAGCTTGGATGATCGCCGAGGGTGACAGGGTCTTCCATTCCACTTCTGGGATGATGTTGTGCAAAGGGTAGATTTCCGACGGTGTCTCGGCATCTGGGCTGTATGGAGGCACCAAGCGCGTACTGTCAGCGGTTGCTTGAGCTTCCTCTGTCGGACGTCTCAATTACCCTGAGCTTTGCAATGAAATAGATGTAAACGTACCCCTAGAAGGCAACGCTTGCGTATTCCGTTGAATGCTCTCCTGCAGGTGATCTGCAACTGTCTCCATCGCAGATACATCCACCTTGTTTCGTTCTTGGGCCTTGATGGCTTTCTTGGCCTTTTTGGTACCAAAGGACTCGCCCAGGGCAGCGCGAGCTTCAAGGCGCTGCAAGGCGGATACTGCTGCGGGCTCGAGGGACTTGAGAGCCTTGACTTGGTGTGTTAAGATATGGAGGGGTGCCTCGCGAATCGTCGTTGTCTTGGTGCGCTTGTTATGCACCGCGACAAAATACCTGGACGCAAGCACGCACGGTTGGGTGAGACGAAAATACAGCAGGATGACTTGTAGACGCACCGAGATCCAACGGATGCCCGCCGACTGTCTGAGGAAGAGGAAAAGTCGACGGCATCGGTCTCACCGGCAACCAATGTGGGCAGCTCTGCAAACTGGATGTCCTCGTCCACAGAAACCTTTTCCGTCTGATAACAGTCGAACGGGGTGGACTTTGGCGGGTCGATAGCAGGAAAGTTGGCTGTGGTGGCGACAGACGCTTTAACCGTGCACAACCACGAGCGAGCGTTCTGGTTACTCACCAAGGACAGGGCCCAGCTGCGATTTTGGCTGGTTGGACAGCGCGAACGAGACCTTGGCCTCGTTGTCGTCGCGCTTTCGCTTTTTTGAAGTCGACGCGGGCGCCATCGCGGTTTGGCTGACGTTTTCGCCAGACTTTGGGCAGCCAGGCCCCTCCCTGGAGCCACCTCACACAAGTACAAGGTCTGTATCTCGCCCACTCCGTTTCCATGTCGTGTCTGGTGCTGACGCCGCCGCTAGTGTCGCTGTCGTGCTCGACGTTGCGCTAGTTGCCGTATCGTTACTCATTTTGTCGTTGACCCAACGCTCTGACCAGCGTGGTGCATTCGTACCTCTGCCACCATGTCCGAACCTCCCTCTCAACGTCAGAGCCCATCTATTCCTCCAGTACTGACCCACGATATCAAGCGGGAAGATACACAAGTACCAGTAGACCGTCCGCCAAAACTCGAAGACCTCGACGACGTCAAGCCCCCACCCGAGACGCCATCCGTCAAGACCGAGCCCTCACCTCCCCCTCGACTCAAGCGCGAAAAGTCAGAATCAAGCACGCCAGCACCCGCAAATGGGAAACCCAGACGCCCGGGTCCTCAGCTCATAGGCGACCTTCCCCGTGCGGAGGAGGAAGCCCGAGCGACCTTTATCGAGCTCCCCGCAAATCACTACCAATACAACACGCTCGGACGTTCACGGGAGGCCCTGGAGAGCATGACATGTGACTGCGTCTACGAGCACGGTCAGTTCTTACTATCGCTCGTCCTAGCAGTAGTCTTGAATACGTAGTAACCGATTGCTTTCTGGTGACGGGTATGCGGTCGGGCGCCTTTTCGACGTTGCAGGCGTGGACGACCCGTCGGATGCGTGTGGGCATGGCTCGGATTGCATCAATCGGCTCACGCAGGTGGAGTGTCTACAAGACGATTGTCGGTGTCGGGCGCATTGCCAGAACCAACGGTGGGTACATGTACCTTTTGGATGATGCCCATCTCAACCTCTTTCCACAACATCGAATCTAGGTTTCAACGGAAGGCTTACGCAAATATCGAGATCGTATTGACGGAAAAGAAGGGTTACGGGTTACGGGCTGCCTCTGATATATTAAAGTATGTCCGCACTCCACTCATATCATCCAGAAGCAATTTACAATTCGCATGGACCATAACAGGGATGGGTTCATCTATGAGTACATCGGCGATGTGGTCTCTCATCCATCATTCATGAAGCGCATGCGGGATTACGCTGAAGAAGGCATCAAGCACTTCTACTTCATGATGCTGCAAAAAGATGAGGTGAGTCCCCCCATTTCCTTTCTCTGTATCTCACTCACCTCCATGGTCTAGTACATTGATGCGACCAAAAGAGGTGGCATTGGCCGTTTCGCAAATCACAGCTGTAGCCCAAACTGTTACGTCGCCAAGTGGCAGGTGGGCGAGCGCGTTCGGATGGGCATCTTTGCCAGTCGGTCTATCAAGAAGGATGAGGAGTTGACGTTCAACTACAACGTAGACCGATACGGGTACGTCCCCATTGCTACTTCAGAATTCTAGGAGCATGTCAAAGATTGAGTAACTCGCCATCATCAGGCACGACCCACAACCTTGTTACTGTAGAGAACCGAACTGCGTAGGCTTCCTTGGCGGTAAGACCCAAACAGACATCGGTGGGATGGACGATCTCTACCTTGACGGTACGTGTCTCTCTTCTCAGATCCATGCAATGTAAATGATGTCTTGGGTCGGCAGCTCTGGGAATCAGCGATGAAGTAGAAAAACTAGGACTCAAGGGCAACAAGAGGAAAAAGGGCAGGAAGCTTGATGAGGATTACATGGTACTCTCTCATGCCTTGATTCTTCATCCCGTGTCTGATCATTAACACTTGCTCACAGCCTGAACTCAAGCCTCTGGTCGAGAAAGATATTCCAAAGGTCGTACAGGCAATCCGGCAGACGCAGAGCAAGAAAGTCCTTTCCAAGCTCCTCACTCGAATAAAGGTGCGCTGTGCCATCGACGTTCAACGTCTGAGCATCGATTGACTCAGATCACGACAAGATCACGGAGAACGACGACGCAGCTCTACGTCAAATCATGCGACTGCGTGGGTTTAGTCTCATGACCAACATACTCCAAGATTACGCCAAGGACGTGGAGGTCACCATTCTCGTGTGTTTCCACTTTTTGCAGGCTCCATTTTGATTCATTCAGAGTTGACTTTTCAAAGGCCCTCCAGGCCATGATCAAGTGGCCTCTCATTCAGCGGAACAAGGTCGATGACTCCAAGATCAGAGTTCCGGTGCAAGTCTGTGCAGAGTCGGAGAACGAGGGTATGAGATCGTTGGCGCTCAAGGTCTGTTCGTGTCGTCCGTGGGGAAGCCACGTATGCTCACATCGGACACCTAGCTTCTTGAATATTGGGATTCCCTCGAGGTAGCTTACCGTATACCAAAGCGTCTCAAGGCAGTACGTAGCATCCCCTTGACGTCACAGCCGATTGCTCACCGTTGTCTGCATCTCGCAGAACGGCGAGGAAGAGACGTCAGAGTCACCGTCCGTCCTCATTATTGAGTCGCACGACGACAATCGACCTCTGAAGAAAACGCGCTGGGAAGGCGATGACATCCAATTCAAGCCTGCAGCGCGGCCTGCGCTGCAAGTCGGGATGCCCACACCCTCGCCACAAGGACCCATGTTCCCGTGGGAGCCGGAACACTTTATCGATCGCCAGGCCAAGAAGAGAGAGATTGCGGATATCATCGCCGCTGCGAACGCTGCAGCTGAGGCCGAGGCTGCGCGACTGGCTGCCGCTGCCTCCGCGGCAGTGGAACCCCTTCCAGAAGTGGTGAAGAAGCCAAAAGCGCCGAAAAAGTCACAGTCAAGGGAGGAGAGGGAGGAAAATAAGGAGAAGAGGTTGCTGAAGCTCGTCGGCGCCGTGGTGGTCAAGTGCATGAGCAAGTATTCGGGCAAGATGGACAACGACGTGTTCAAGAAATATGCCAAGGAGGTGCGTTTTCTTCTTTTTTACTGCGTTTCCTTCCTCGATCGCCCTCGTTCTTACGTATGACCCCTCGATCGTTTGCGCTGGGGCGCCCAGCTGACCCACATCATCGCCGAAAAAGAGAAAAAGTCGACCTCTTATAAAGAGGGTCGCCTGGACGCGCTGTCGGACGAGAAGGTGACCAAGATCAAAAAGTTTGCCAAGGAGTACATCACCAAGGTCCTCCGCAAACTCGAAAAATCCAAATCCAAATCGAGCCCGTCCAAACCGTCGTCGTCGTCATCGTTACACCACAAAGACCGCCATCGGGATCGGGTGGGACACGGGCGACCCTCGGGGTCCGTACTGTCACGATCGCCGGACGTACACCGAGACGGCGAGGACGGGGACGTGGACGTGGACGTGGACGTGGACGTGGACGGAGACGCGGACGCGGACGGGGATGGGGATGGGGAAGACGTCGAGTTGGTCATGTCCGTCGAACAAGCGATGGATCTCGGGTCTGACAGCGAGGACGGCGATCACGATCACGATACAGCTGACGGCGGCGATGCGGCCATAGACATGGAAATGGACATGGACATGGATATGCAGCAGTCGTCCGACGACATGGATCACGTTCCGTCGCCGACGGAAGGCGTGTCGTCGCACGTCCATCTGCCCGCGTCGGTGAGCGTGACGCCCATCACGCCGCCTCGACGGCAGCAGACGCTCGATCCGAGACTGAAGCATCGGGGCGAGGAGTCGGGGTGGGATCCAGACGCGATCAGGGTGGTCAAGGGACTCAACGGCGTGCATGTTTAGGTTGTCGACGTGGACGATTGGGTCGCTATGCTATTTATTCCAAGGCTATCACTACATACGTACTAGTTTCCTTTTGCTTTGCTAGCTTCACTGTAGCACACGCCAATTCATTCGATCCATTATTCTTCTATATACTGGACATGTTACCGTTGGACGAAAATGCGCACATTGTCCCCCGTGACGTACAGAGTAGCAAAGTGTTCGATTTATAGCAAAATACATACATGACAAAAATGCGGGACAGAGATATGATCAAATCGCAGGTGGTGTACATGACCTCACATCGCATCTGGTGTTCGAGAGAAGCATCGTAGGCTGTGTGATAGGCTGTGGCAATGATAGTCGGAACTGACCAGGGGGTAGATGAAATGCGCAACACTCTGGACGCGCCGTGTATGTGCGCTCGCAAACCAGTCAGACATCCAAGACGTGACTGGGAGCGTTGGGACCCCACCTCGTCCACGTCCTCCCCGCTCACGAAAGACAATCCAGCTCGTCCGGTTCGCTGTCTACACATCGCACATGTCGTGCTGCGCTTGCCTTGATCCGCTCGAGCACCTCACGGGGGGGACCTTTCGGTGCCTTTGCGCTACAAGGCGGCTTTGTGGCCAGCTTTGGGCGCGGTGGGGCGTCAGGGTCGTCCTTGGCGCCAGACTTGGCCGCACGTTTGTGTTTACTGTCGGACTGGTTCTCCTTCAACTTTTGGGACGACGCGTGGGGAGGACTGATCGCACAATTGTCAACGTGGATCGTTCGCCGTGTGAGAATCCCTCAAAGACGTACCATGGTTCGGAGAATTTAACAACTTTCCGAGGCCGGTCGTCGTAATTATCCTCCTCCTTTTTCCGTTTCTTCGGTTTGGAGACGCGCTCGAGAGGTCGCTCGTCATCGTCTTCTTCCTCGGCTTCGGCGATGTCCTGGGCAGGCTCTATTCTGCCTTTTCCTTTTCCTTTACCCGCGGCTTTGGGGTATTCACCATTTTTGACGTCCTTGGTCGGACGCGGCGCAGGCTCGGGCTCGATGGTAGGTTTGAGTTTCGCAGATGTCGACTTCGTAGCCTTTCCTTTCTTAGCGGGAGGTGCTGCCACGTCGTCATCCTCGTCCCCGCCACGCGATACCGGCCGCTTCTTGGCGCTTGTTTTGGTGTACTTTTCATCCTGCTTCCTCTCCTCTTCATCCTCCAACGCCCTCTTCCGCGAGGTTCCTGGACCAACAGTCCTTTCTGTCTTGACGCGCATGACGGTCTTTGAACCGGATGCTTTCAAGTCGCCCACATGAGACAAGGCTTCTTTTCTGACAATTGGCGCACCATCGTCAGTTTCACCATCAACCTCATGTCGTATGTTCCTCTTGGGATTGGCTTTGACTTTATGGGGAACCTCGACTAGCGTTTGGTCGTCGTCTGTATGCGTGCATATTAGATCACGAAAGGTCATATCGAGGATCAAGTGCATACCCGACACGAGTACCTCCACCACTTGCTTTGCGTGACTTGATTTCGCTCTGGCTTTTGGTTTTGGTTTCGGATTTCCGTCCGATGGGGCAGCTCGTTGTTTGCCATTTCCTTTCGACGTGGACGTGGACTTGGTGCTGGGAGGGGGTGGTTGCTCCGTGTCGGAATCTGGGTCTTGCATAAAGAAATCTCAGGATAGGACAACGGGTGGGAGAGGGGACGCACCTGGAGCTTTCTTTTTTCCTTGTGCTGGCTTGCCACGACGCTTCGGAGGAGGCTTTACAGCCGGGTCGGCTGAAAGTATTGCAAACCAAGTTTATACACGTCAAATTAAGCACGAGGAAAGTCAGATCTTACCCTGTGGTTCGACACTTTTCGCCTTGCCCTTCCGTGACGCCGGTGGCTTTGACTTGGAACTCCCTGGATGCATTCTCAAAACACGAACTCGGTGTGAAATAGGGAACGAACCACTTGCTTTGTGCGTCGGTGATGCCCGACGTGCCTTGGAAGACGAAGGTCGCTTGGCAGCAACATTCTTTTGAGGCGCCTTGGAGGGCGATTCACCAGAGACGGTACGCGCAAGGAGGATATCGACCAGGGGGTTGGAGGTGGCCGGTACGAAGACGCTGTAAATGCAGGTCAATGTACGACACGACGTACAAACGCAACGGAGACGGACCCACCGCGATCACGAAAGCGGGCTTGTTGTCGCTTCAGACGGTGTGCTTTGCTCTCCTCTGCAGAGACGCCCAGCTTGCCTTGCTGTTCCGCTGCGACCATCGTCGCGCGGAGTTTCAATGCACGCCGACTGCTATTTGATCATGTGACTATGCACGTGAGGATCCGCGGCTCGGCCCGCTACCATGCTAAGTATGCTCCGTCCTAAACATGCATTCTCCTACACCCTTCCCCAGCCTTCTGTTGTACTGAGAAGCATGCACGACGTGGTACTAAAAGTCACGACAACGAAGAAAATGTGGCGAGCCCACTCGATGAGTAACGAGGCTGCGCGGACGCGACGAATGAGTCGGATGGCGATACGGGTGCCATGTGGAGGGCCAGAACCATTAAGGACGTGGGTATTCGTTCCTTCATCCTCCCAGCTCGTTCATTGATGGCCTGAGTACTTCAGGTTTCTGCGATCCCAATTACCCTTTGACCGACTGTGGGCATAGACGGACCATGGAAGGCAAGCCCGGAGAACGCGCGTCGATGATGTTATCGAATGAAGGGGCATCATGATGCAGGTATACCTCTATTCGGGGCGCAAGAGGGGTGGTCCCGCTCACGAGTTTTGATGGCGCGCGAGGACCCTAGAATCAATCACAACAAATTTACAGCACAGAACCGATCCGCACAGGCTGGCTCGAGACGATTTTTCTGCGTTTCGTACTCGAAAAAAAAATAAGAAGACGGGGTTTTTGCATGGGTAAAATTAAATAGATATACGAGTCAGTTACCAGCGTCCTTGCCCAGTTTCTACGAAAACAGCCCCTAATCAAACCTGACGCGTACCATCTCCCGACATGCCGAGTCGAATCGTCTCCAAGTCATCCACTTCATCTTCCGCTGCCTGACCCTGCTCCTGCTCCGGAGCGACATCCGCGAACTCAATCGCAGACATGGCTGTGTTTCCACTGGAAATAGGTTGCGACAACACACCAAATCCGGTGTCGATGCCCTGCCAACGACCACGGAGGTCACGGTCATACAGCTCTCGGATGCTGACAATGAACCGAGGCATTATGGGGCATAGAGTCAAATAAGAAGGCAAGGCGAGGACAAGCTCTGAAGTACTTGTTATTGCAACACCGGTTTGGAGCCAGGCGAGAGCGATATTGTAAATTACATTCCTAGAAGTTCAGAGTGGTTAGTTTTTTTGCAGGTACTTGAAATTTGAAAGATCTCGGAGGGAGAATGTGATAGCAATGGAAGAAAGGGAAAAGGGGAGACATACACAAGGAAATAAAGAATTCCGTCTTTCACGAGTCGCTGCATGTAGCGGTTAGGCTGCCATTGTTTGGTTGCTTTGTACAATGCAACTGACTCCTTCAAGGTCGAGAGGACAGCCAGAATTAGGACCATAACAGCAAAAACAAATCGGAGAGCTGTCAAGCTCCATAGTAGGTGAGATGTAACATGGCTGTATGAAATATTGCAGAAAGAGACATCAATAACTTGGACAACTGTGACTGGAGAAGAAAATGGTATGACAGGGGCCATGTGAGATTCCAGTTTAGCTTGTAGTTTAGCTTAAGACATACCTGAGAGATAGGTATTGGGATTGTTGTAGACACTTTGAAAGACAAAGGAAACAACAACCTGTGGCACATAAATGAACAAGAGGATATAAAGGATTCCTTTGGATTGATTCCACATTGCATACACCCGCAGGATCATGACCACTATGATTCAAAAGCATTGTTTAGGGGAATTAAATCAGGGGGTATAGTAACTTACAATCAGCAGCAGCAATGAATATTGGAAATGCCCAGGTAGCCACCAGATAGATTGCAGAACCTTCAGAATATCCATGTTTCATACTAATATTGCAGAGGGCAGTAAATTGATGTACTCACATCTATGAAACATTATCAATACAACTGACAATCAGAGCTTAAATCCATACATCTACCAAAAGACAAGAATCAATAACAGACAAGGTGCACTGCAGAAAACTCACTTTTACTGGACCAGATACAAAGGTACTACCACCTGAGAATGTATCTGATCAGCTCAATTGATTTCTGAATTTAACTCTAAACACACCAAGGACAACCTGAGTGAGACTTGAGAGCATATTCATTGTTATTTGTGTGACTTGATATGCATTACAGCAATAATAAACTTACATAGCCCAGGAAAGGCCAAGATAGCGAACCTACAGAACTGTCAGTTCAAAATACATGCAATCAAGTAACCCTGGGGTTCCGAGCCTTGATACACACCAGAACAAATATTGTGGAGACCCAGGTCCAGGGTCTGTGCTGTGAGAATATAAGGGACTTGGTCCTTACTAGATAATTGTTCTTTCCTCAGAATCCTTACCCAAACATAGTCTATCTTTAACCATTGTTGGAAGCCAACAAATGAGATGTGGGAAGAAAAATAAGTTGATAATATACCTCTCTTGAAAACATGAGGACTGCCAGCAAAGTGGTAGGATTTCAATGATTCCTGTTTCAGCCCAAGAAGAACAGCATGCACAAAAGTACTGCTCACCATAATCATATATGACAGCAGTGAGAATTGTGACTGTGTTAATCTTTAAGATCAATCATTGATCAGAGATATGAATGACCATACGGGATACATATTCATTCATCCGGAGAAGCTCCAAAGTGGACTGTAAATCAGAAGACATGATAGGTACACTGGCAGGGATGAACAGCAAAGTCGAGGAGAGGGACTCGGGGATTGTAGGTGGTTCAGCCTTGGGAATCCTTGGTGGTTGTCCTCTACCCAGTGTGTTAAGTATTCGTTTCAAGAAACATTTTGAACAAAGAATGATCCCCAGATGTTTTGACAATTACATGATACGAGATGGAGGCGTCAAAATGATGGCGGAAGGCAATGTGAGCAAGATGCCGTTCATTCAGGATCATGATCACATCACCTTCCTGTCGTAAGCGCAGCAAGTAAGAAGCCCTGAAGCGACGACTCCAGGCCCTACTGCGAATCAAAAAAGGGAATCTGCACCTCCGGGTTAAGCCAGAGGGCCAGATAGATGCTGGAACCATGAGGAATTGTGGGGTAGCCTGAGATACACGGCCACTGGCATTGTAAAAACCAGTCAGCCAGCGAGACATTTTTTACGGAATTTGCACGGTGATCATGCTATGTATCAGCCATCACGGTGGACCTGTTGATGTTGGCGTGGCCACTGGCCAACAATATTAATGCACCGAATGGCTGTCCAAGATTGTTGCTGGGTAACAAGTCTCGTGCTCGCGTCTAGGCTGTCCATTGGACAGGAACAGGGAGGAAGCGTCGTTGATTTCATCGTCTCGAACGGTGAGCGTGTCGACACGATACAAGACACGATCTGAACGTGTTCGAAAAGGCGAAAGAGGTAGGAACTTGGAACTTGGAAAGCAGTGTGGGGTGACAATCTTTTCCACTGGCATGTCCACATCCTCGAAGGGTGGAAGTGCGATGTTTCCGGTCGGTTTAATACGGTGATCTGGGCAGGCAGGCAACTGTTTTAGCCACTGGACTCCCCGAGAACACGACGCGATGAGGTCGTCTAACTTGAACGAAGCCTTTATGGAGCACTGCCACTCCGAGCTGGGCGCCTCGGCCACGACCGACTCGACCTGCGCCGTATCATTGCCACCTACTATGCCCATTCCCTTCTGCTGTGTGCACAATACCTTTGGCGATGTTTTGCAGCAAGGTAAGAACAGAGACCCGCTGCCGTCAAAAGGATAGTAAGTGCTCTCAGATCTCAGCATCCAACAGTATACAACACCCTGGCCACCGATTCAGAGGCTCCTCGCGACTTCGTTTAACAACGTCGTTCACCTCACGCGCGAATTGGTCGGGACTCGGGTGAAATCGTACTCCACGCAATCACATTTATAATATGAACGATCAGGTCCACCACCTAGCGATGTCGACCTTGGTCACGATTGCCCCTTGTCATCTGCCATGCAAGATCTGGTGTATGGGGAGTACCCCAAAAGTCTCTTTGTCCTCGTGATGAAGAATTGCTCGTAAAAAGTTCGCGATCCTTTGGGAATACTTGGTGTAGATTACATCTGAAGTACGTGATTACTAGGCACCGATATGTATGTACAGGATTCGTTGATCGAGGGGTATCTCGCTCAAACGAAGACTATTCATCGTCTTGTGCAACGCCAACGCCGCACGGGTGTGATCCAGACGACCAGATTCGTCTAACATGTATTGGTAAAACTTGGACGTGATTTCGTTCGTGTGCCCATCGTCCACAGCCCACATCGTGCCAATCACGGAACAGAATCCGGCGAACTGCATGGCGGCAGCAAGATGGATGACCTCGTCCGGACTCTCCTCGTCTCCAACGGTCGTATGACAAGCAGATAGATACGTAAATCGGGCGTTCTCCAAGTCGTATTGCATGATGTTTTCGACCTTCAACAGCCCATCACCCAAAGCAAACCCAGACTCGAACGGTTGCTTCGGATCCGGGATTCCGTGGCAGGCAAGGTGAACGAACTCGTTCTTCTGCAACTCTTCAGTAACCTTGGCCATTGTTGCATCCTTGTCTTGAACGCGACTTAGCGTTGCGACAGACCCAACACACTGTGATATGGTAGACAGCTCGGTGTTCACTGAAACGAGTTCGCACTCTCCCGGAGCCTGCGCCTGGCCTACGACTAGAAAACGATGCTGGCCCATGGATGGGTCCAATGGCCTTTTCTGACGAGCGCGAACGAGGGCGGTCAAGGTGAGTGTATATGAAGAAATATAGATATCGGAGAGCGTCGGCTGGCCCTTCCGAAACGAGCCGGCAGCATGCAATGGGAGAAGGGAGAACTCGGCGGTCGGGCACCACCAGATGCGCGATCGACGGGGATGGAACTCTTGGAGGACTGTCACGATTGGGAATACAATTACATCCCAGAGTTCTCGTAGAAAAACCAAGAACTGCTTCGTGATATCATCGAATCTGGCATCCAATGTCAGAGAATGAAGTTCTAGAGCTAGTTCAGAGACGCGCAGTTTCGTGATGGGGAGAGCAACATGGACAGGATCTCGGTCAGGTAGAATTATCAGCGCATCGCAGCCGTACTGGCTGGCATTGACGACAATGACTGGCCCCCCGGAAGCTGCAACTTGGAGATCTGAAAAGAGTGGGGGCAGAAGGAAACGAGAGAGGCCAGGCAACTTGCGAATCTCGGTGACGATATCCTGCAATTGGACGTTGAGACGGCACGCCCGATCGTGTTGAGATTCCGTGTGGCAATGGGTATCAAGCACTTTGCGAAGCAAGGATGCCAACTGTGTGAACTTGTCTGCCAATTTCCTCCCCGTGTCACCGGTTTCTATCACTTTGTCAAGGGGAGAGCGGAGGCGGATTAACTGGCTCCAGAAGACACCACGGCCTTGTTCAAGAAGCTCGACTGCATTGGCAGGATTGCCATAGCGAACACAGGCCGAAAACGCGTCATTCGCTGTTGATGCCATCAGCTGTTTGAGTAATGCAAGATGCTGAGGCAGAGACGGTAGAGTAGCGAGGTGCTGAACACTGAAGCGCAAAAACGTTTGGTAAGCGAGAACTGTTGTAGTGTGTTCGCACTCTTCCGCTGCCTGGATCCATTGTTTGGCACATTCGAGATCAGCCAAAGACACTATGTGAGAAACGTTGGAGAGTTGAGAATATAGATTGAATGTTTCCTCGAGGGCACTCGTGTCATGCATAGTAGAGTGCTTGAGTCGAGCACGGAGGTAACTCGCAATCTTGGCAGGTGGAGTAGCTCGAGGAAGATGCCCCTGCGGGAGCAGTTCAAATGCGTTGCGTGCAAGGGCAAGTGCCTCGTCGAGGTCAGACAGCGTTCCGAGGAGCTCGAAGCGGGAATGGAGGGAAAGTGCGATGCTACCCAGTGAACTGGCTCGATCTGGATGCCCCTGTGGGAAAAGTTCCAATGCATTGCGTTGGAGGGCAAGTGCCTCTTCGAGGTCAGAAAGCGTTCCAAGCTGCTCGAAACGGGAATGGAGGGAAAGTGCGATGTTGCTCAGTGAATTGGCTCGATCTGGATGCCCCTGCGGGTTAAGTTCCAACACATTGCGTTCGAGGGCAAGTGCCTCCTCAAGGTCAGACAGCGTCCCGAGCTGCCCGAAACGGGAATGGAGGGAATACGCGAGATTGCCCAGTGAATTGGCTCGTTCTGGATGCCCCTGCGGGAGAAGTTCCAATGCATTGCGTTGGAGTGTAAGTGCCTCCTCGAGGTCAGAAAGCGCTCCAAGCTGCTCGAAACGGGACTGAAGGCAAAGCGCGATGCTATTCAGTGAAAGGGGTCGATCTGGATGGCCCGGCGGGTAAAGTTCCAATCCATTACGTTCGAGGGCAAGTACCTCCTCGAGGTCAGAAAGGGTTCCGAGCTGTTCAAAACGGTCATAGAGGGAATTCGCGATGTTGTTCAGTGAAGTGGTTCGATCTGGATGCCCCTGCGGACGAAGTTCCAATACGATGCGTTGGAGGGCAAGTGCCTCCTCGAGGTCTGATATCGTACCCTGTTGCTCAAACCGCGTGTAGAGGAAATCCGCGAGGTTGTCCATCAGGACAGGTCGACCGAGCCGTTTTGGCCAAAAGCGCAATGCAATGCGGTGGAGGGTGATTTTGGTTCTTGTCTTCAACGATAAGTAGGCGAGTTGCGTTCGTTCTGTAAATAACGTCACGGTAAACCTGGAATTCCAGTCTGCTGAATGTTAACCATACCTCTCATGACGATCTCGTTCCTGTGGTAGTAGTAAAGGATCGGAGAACTCTGCACCCACACAGCCTGTGGATGTACGGGCAGTACGTGCGAAAACAAAACTGACGCCCATGAGCTATTCGGAGACGGGAACAGTGAACACGAACACCGTGTCGTGCAATTGATAAGACACGATGTAAAATGGCCAGGGGTGGGCCAAGTCAGGATAGCTATGACCACCAGTGGACGCGACCGCCGGGGTGGCCATCAAATTCCACCAATCCCCTTTCCCTTTGCGACTCCCCGAATCCAAGCGTCCGAATACGCTTACCTATTATGCCCGCCATATTATTATTGGCCTCATATCGCCCCTCAACCCTTCCACGGATACTGTACCAAGCATGGTTACTCCACTACCGCTCAACTAGAGCCCATCCTAGCTCTGCCGTACGCACCTCCCCTGTCGGCGCACCCTCGCGTTCCTTGAGCAATGCTGCCGGTATCGTGCTCCTCCCGGGCGATCCGTCAACGCAGACGTGGAACTGCCGTGCCCCAAGGGATCTATCTATCACTGACAATTCATACATTCCTGGAATACTCCGGGTGAGGTTCGTGGCGGAGACAGCGCTCCTACGTCCGAGAAGTAGACAGCTACGTGTAAAGGTCAGAGTTAGGTTTTGGTCAACGGTTGCATTTTTAGGAGAGATTAGACAGACACCCAATTGAGACAACGTTTCGAAATCTGTTATGGTCAGTATGCCCGGGACACTGGACGGTCATACGTTCAGATGGCAGGATATTCCGCAAAGACGGTCTAGATATCGGATTGTCTAAAGTTCACGCGACATGAACAATCTGGCATGCTACACGACACCAGAAGCAGCCGGCCGAACAGCATCCTCGTCCCTGCCTATCAACAATCCGTCAGCATCCCATCCACCCAACAAATCAGTACAACGCACCCTCGAAAAACTTTTGCAAAAACGTGCGATGTGGCCTCTCGTCCACCTTGAGGAGAATACCCATCACATGGTCCGTCTGCTTCCAACAATTAAGGGTCTCCTGGAGGTCCTGGTGGCTCTTGTGTATGAGGACCTCGACGGCGCGTGGATCCGTAATGTGTCGGTTTGCTTCAAATTTTTGGCGGATACAGTGGCGGATGTAGGACGGCGTAGCGGGGATGGCGTACAAGGAGATGATTTCGGGGGCCTGCGTGCGTGTCAGAAGGAGCGTTGGATAGAGCGACCCACTCACGGCACGTATCCAGCCTCTGTAGAGATCAATGACACGCCCGCGAGCCTCCTCTGGGTTGCTCGAGATGCGCGCGACCTGCGCCAGACGGGACGGTATCGTCGTCATCTTCAACGTTTTGTTTCAATGTCAATCCAACTCTCGGGCGGACTCGACAAAGGTCGCTTATGTAAGCAATCAAGCCTGATGTCGCTAGTTTGGGGACGACTCCCGTCCCTTTGTACTTCTCTTGTTAACCATGGTCAGAGGATCAGGCAAGTGCATCCATCCATCCATCCGTGTCCCTCACGACTTCTTTGACAGGAAAGTTCAAGACAAAGCGCGGTGGCGGTAGGCACTTTAGGTGAGTGCGCGGCGAGATAGGATCGGATGGTGCTGACGGTGGGTGGCGTGTCTAGTCGGGATATGGAACTTGATAACAACGGGATCGCTGAATCGAGAGCGTATGTGTGCTTAAATTGCTCAGATGTCCCGCTTACGATCATCACTGTGTAGGTCCCGTAAAAACGCCGAGGAGGACGGGAGCGATGATGACGATGAAGATGAGGATGCGGTAAAAGAAGAGGTCGAAGAAGAGGAGGAGGAAGAGGAAGAAGAGGACGCATCCGCACCGAGCGCCGACGCACAACCAGAACTGACGCGCACCGAACGACGTGAGCTCAAGAAGAAACAAACCGCTGAGAAACAAGCCCAGAAACAAGGGGCCGACCAAGACGACGAGGACGCGGATCTCATCAATCCCAATCATGTCGAGAAGAAACTCAATATATCAGACCTAGGCTCGAGAGAGTTGACTCGCAAGGAAAGGTAGGCCTGATGTTCCGATCGAGCTATCGTATGGTCGTCGCGTGCGTTTCGACCTTGTTCATTGTGATCGTGTGTGTTTAGGGAGGCCAAGGAGAAGCAGGAGGCCAAGGAACGTCATTGGAAGGTAAGCGCGCACACTCGGCGACTTGACGATGCATCTCATTCGATCGTCCAGCTTCATCTTGCTGGCAAGACAGACGAAGCAAAGTCGGATCTCGCGCGTCTGAAGAAGATTAAAGAGGAACGCGAGGCTGCACTGGCCAAGCGCAAGGCCGAGGCGGAAGGTCTGTATCTCCCCGTGTTCAAACATTGACAGCGCATTAATTGCTTCGTACAGCCAAAGCAGCAGAAATAGAGGCGAAGCAGAAGGCAGCCAGGAGTGGGAAGCGTGTTTAATCTTTCGCGGTATTAACCTGATGTATGATGTATTATCACCCCCGCACTGGAGTTGTTCCGCGGTTGCTTGGAGTTGTAACATCAAGTCTTGCATCCTACCCTATGGAGTCGAGTGACGAGGCTTGTCAACCCGGTTCGGGCCTCAAACTCACCTGGGACAGAATAGCGATTCACATCCGAGGTCTCCCCCCCGCAAGTCGTCCTGATATCGCAGACACGTATCAAGAACGCTCACGGCCCCAGTAGACTCCTTCGGTGCATCATGCATCACCAACCAAGCACGTTTCATTCGCGATCTTGTTCGAGAGCAAATAGACAGTCTCCGTTGACCTATCTTCTCGTCGACGATGCTTACACGGTGCTGATCTAGCAAGATCACAGATATGCTCGGTATGCAGGTAATAACGCCTTCGCGACACGTTATATACGATCATCGATGAGTGCATGGATGGATCATCGAGTCGATCCTATCTTGATCCTATTCCAATCGACTCCGGGGGCCGGGTCCATTTTTACCATCGTAGGACAGGTGGGCGATCAAGCGAGTCTTTCGAGGATGCATCATCGGCAGCTTTCAAGTCCAACGCTCATTCTGTGAATCGATTTTTACTCGCCCATGCTGGAGAGGGCATGGCGATGCTGCCTTGCCAGTGAGTGTGCCTTCTCTGGATCGTTCGACTCTCGAGTGCTAGTAGAACCACGATATTCTTCTCGTATGATATTGACAGCAGAGACCAGGGCAACATAGGCATGATCCGCAAACTACAGCTTGGCACGCGCACCACACTTTGTGCGCCAGCGCTCCTCTGCGTCACCCCACACCCACGCGGACACGTTCTGCCACTCCCATTCATCCTCGATCCCCTTGCGCACATAGTCGAGTTCCTCCGGACTGCCGTGGGGAAGTACATGGCCGTCCGCGGAGACGCTCTGGAAACTATAATATCGACCGACGTCCTGAGATCGTTGGATGATGCTGTTCGCAAACGGCAAGCAGACTTCTTCATAGGTCTTTAGTGCATCGGCCACGTTCCCTCGATGCGTCAACTCGTGTGTCAGCAAGCGCCCCAACACGAATGCGTCCTGCCAATGTAGGAAGCAGTGAATCGATATAGTTCTAGGGTATCGACGAGGCACCCACCTCCATCGACAGTCCTGCGCCTGCTCCAAAGTGCGGCTCCATAGCATGTGCCTATGGTGTCTTCAGCCACTGTTAGGTTTGACACAACCTGGGATAGAGCTTACCGCGTCTCCAAGTAAGGCAACCCTGCCGTCCACATAATGAGGTAATGGCCGGAGGGAGTATAGTGCCCATCTCGACGGCCGCTCGACGCACTGTGATGGCCATGAAAAGGAAGAAGTAAACGACGAGGATATTATCAGATACCTTTACTAATGCTCTGGCACGAATATCCCAGTCTTCGAATTGGTCCAAAATCTCCTGTTCAGATACATCCATCACCCAGCGACCTTTAAATAGTGTCCCGAATGCATCCAGGTTGTGACGGAAGACGACAACATTCAGCAGTCGTCCCTGGGAGACGGGATATGTTACGATATGCTACACAGGTGCATTTTGGTCAGCCACGAAGAGTCCAAAGTTGCGTTACCCGCACTTTATTCTTTCCAAGATGCTGGATACATAAGTAAGCATTCCGCTAATGCAAACTGGAGGCGTGGCTCACCATCGTCAGGCCAGTCGGCGGTTCGACGTCAGGGTACTCCTTCAGGAGTTTCGCAGTTGGCACTAGGCTCCTATAAACCAGCATACCCGTCCACACAGGATCAATACATTCCAACAATCTCTTTCTGGACCCATCGTCTCGGATCGAGGAAGCGAGGTTCTGGTACATGGTTTTGCGCGTTGCCGAGTGAATACCATCGGCCCCCACCAGCACGTCCGTGACGGAACTAGAACCGTCGGAGAAATGTAGCGTTATTTTCCCAGTGTCGGAATCAATGTGATATGATTCGAGCCTCTTGGATGTGTGGACTTTGCAAGAAGCAGGAAGCTGCCGCAGGAGGAAGTCTACCATGTCTTTTCTGTGGACCAACACCGTCCCAACTGCAAGACATAAAAATCAGAGACACCATGAGTCGTTACAGACACGTCCTCACATTTCAAACCCTTTGAAAACCAGTGATACCCATCTCGTTGATCAGACTTGTTGAAACTCGGGCCTAAATGTGAACGGCGTTGTAGATGGAGAGCTTAGTGTACGGACAACAATTGAACAAACCGGTGTTTTCCCGTGGAGGTCCAGAGGCCATCTTAACGATCTCATTATACAACCCCATCTCTTTCATAATGGCCATGGTCCTTCCAAAAAAGCCGATTCCAGCACCAATAGTGGTGATTGTGGGACCAGCTTCAAATATTTCGACCGGGTGTGTGCCATACTTGCCGATGACCAAAGCTAGCGTGAGCCCGCCTATTCCTCCACCACTACAACGAGGTTAGCAGCTAGTATCGCCAATCGTGTTATATTGGACCAGAGCGTACCAGATGGAGACATGGAACGCCGATTTCATGGGGACGCAGATGTAAAGTGCGATGCTAGTGTGAGACGGCGGTCCGGTCTGCGCCCAGTGGGACTCAGGATTTCGTATTATAGTTGCTGCGCAACCCTTCAGCCGATCTTATGCCGCTGGGAATGCTCCAACGGCATTTCTGACTCAGTCCTGGCGGTCATGATGTGTGAGTCAATATGATACGGGGTCAGTTTTGTAAGGCAGGGCACGTCCGAGTTTGGTTAGCCAGGGGTTAGCTCAGCCTTACTAGTACCCGGGGTCACTTGGATGCTCGTCAGCGAATGTGAGACCGAGCGCGGATCTGAGCTCGGCAGAGTTGAGTAGCTGGGACTCTGGGGAGCACGAAGTGCGACCCCATAAGATAAGTGTATGTGGCGATAAGGAAGCCAGGTCGACAAACCCACTCGATAGGCTCCGCCTGTCACCCGCCTCGGAAGATCACGGGTTAGCACGGTATCGCAGGGGTCGTCTAAGGGACAGAGTGCGATTTCGAGCCTCTCGTCAGGCTACATACTGCTACCGTTACCCCTGACCCCCCCCTTTTGGGGCTGGTTAGGAAAGGAAATTACCAGATAGGCACTGCAATGGGAGTAAAACCGAGTGTGAGGTTGAGCGGTGGGACCCACCGCACGCGACACGGCTCGTGGCCATCACATAGGTTGGGTGAAGTGGTGTGGCCGCTTCTCTCGTGCTTTCGCACAAGCCAGGACTTCTTCCACGCAGAATGACCGAATCTCCTAGACTGTTTCAGTAACTGTTTAACATGGATGTTCATTTAGCCAGCTTGTTTTGTGTGATTGTTTATGCATGCAGTGAACGGTGTCTCGGCCGCGGCCCAGTCTAAGTTGCGCTACGCCGGCAGGTCATTACATAATGACCACTTTGTTGGCTCACCCGTTCCGAAAGTCAGACTCGGAGCTACGGTGTCGTTCGGATGCACCCTCGTAATGCGTATGCCCACCCGCCTGACTTTCTAGGACTCGCAAGGCAGTATCCACCCCTCCGACCACAGTATGCTCTCACTTTTCGAACCGCGAGTAACCTCATAATTACGACTGCAGCGTGTTTTTGACACATACAGGACCTACCATCGATTTTAAGAGCGCCTCTGCACAAAGGTCAGAGAACATCCCTGACATTGCCATGGCTTGTGCTTAGTGAGCGATAGGCGGTTGACAGAAGCGTTACTTTACCTAGACTTTAATATCAGTCTCACTCTTCCCGAAAATCGACTATGTCCACCTGTAAGCTGTCGCTCTTGAAGTGGTCATATACAATAGTGATCGTACATCCTTTCATAGGTACCGAACCGGTGCGTGCTTTGACTTGCTGTCAGATACCGACCGACGTTTCCAAGGTTGAACTATGTGCTCTGGATCCAAGACATTGTGAAGACGTTCGTTCTCGGCGATGATTCTGTGCGGGGGATTGACGTGTGCGCGCTTCGTCGGATTCGGTGAAATTTGACCCTCATGCACGAAGCAGTGGAACAGGAGCCTCCGCTGTATATCCCCTACTGACATGTCGCATGGAACCAACGTGGTCCTTTGTTGCTACGGGTAAACGTTCCTCGACCATTTTCTCCCCAGCTGAGGTTCACTCTTCTTTGAGATATCGACAAGGAGTCCCTTGTGTCGGCTCAGCAAAATGTCGAGCGAAATGGTCTTGCTGACAGGATTGCCATAGTAGACGTGTCTTCTACCGAGTCAGTCTTGCAACCGTTGGAAGGAACTTTTGCGGTCCCGTGCGTCCTCTATCATGAAGATCACGAATGGCTAGGTGGCTTATTGCACGACAGGTTTCACTTCGTAATGTGCAATCCGCCTTTTTACGCCAGCATGGAAGAAGTCGCACAATCGACAGAAGCAAAGGAATACGGTCCGAACGCGGTAAATTTTCTGGTAGGATTTTGAGAACCCGTGGTAACCTTTCGTTCAAGGTATGCACAGGTGCTGAGAACGAGATGGTGACACCCGGAGGCGAAGCTTCATTCGTCTCGCGTATGTTTGCAGAAAGTCTACATTGTCGAATGCGGTGCAGGTCAGCCCTTCTTATTGCTGTGTTTTAACATGGTTTTGAGCTAATTTTCAATACAGATGGTATACCTCGATGCTCGGGAAGAGGTCGTCTCTTCCGCTGATAGTGGGCCTTTTGCGCGAGCATCAAGTAAGGTTTGCGTCCTTGTTTGTCGTGCATAGCTGATCTTGCGCTCAATGGAGGTTGACAACTATGCTATCACGGAATTTATTCAAGGGCAAACTCGGCGATGGGCGATCGCTTGGAGTTTTGGAACCCTTCGTCTTCCAGACGTGCGTAGATGACTCAGTTCCCCGAGCTATCGGTAACGTGACACCACATCAACAGTCTCTCGCGCGTATCGCCCACCCCACACTACAAAGTATTATGCCTTCCCGCACGAGCCTCTATCAACACGTAGCGAATGTCCGGTCACCAGAGCTCCTGTACAACACGCTCCTTCAAGTGCTTGGAGCGGTTGAAGGCCTCCATGTAGCTCCCGAGCCCACCGACTCGCTATCGGTTCTCGTAATGGCGACCGCAATTACTTGGACTCGGTCCGCGCGGAGGAAGCAAACGACAGGTCAGTTACCCCAGAAGCCTTTCCACGGATCGACCATTATGGAGTGTCGGATTGCTTGTGCGGACCGCCCACATTCGACTGGTGGGGATGAGCAAGCCCCAGGTCTCGCTCTCATGTATCAATGGATCGATGGGAGCGACCGTGGGGTTCTGGAGAGCTTTGTCAGTCATGTGAACCACAAAGTCACCGCTGTGGTGTCACGGTTATGAAGGCTACCCCGAAGGATTCGTAACGGATTATTTCAGTGGCACAACACATACTTACTTATTAGCTAGAACTTCATGATCATGGAGAAGCGAGAGAACAATACTCAAAGAGGATGGGGGATCGATATGTGTTACTCATCCATGACGTCACATACGGTTCAAGAGGCGGATCATCGAGCAAGTTCACGTAATCAGTATAGGAGTCCGGACGCCGTTCTGGAATTTAACACCCAAAGCAACCACGACCCACTCTAGCTAATGGCGTACGTCGATGATCTTACTTTCGTTTAGTGCTAGGCATGGAAAGCAGATGTCGGATACTTGAGAGTTAAATACCGGCGTCGATCTTGGAAAAGAGTGCAAGTTAGTTGGGATTGCAGGGACCGCAAGTGCTTGGCTATTCCCTCCAGAAGGACTGGGTTATGGACTTTGGTCAGAAACACAACGTCAACCCTGAGGGTGCGAAGTCAAGCTTCGGCTGCCTCGTCCACAGCGTCGAGCTCATCCGCGACGAGCTTAAGAAGGCTGGGATATACGCATTAGTACATATCCCCCAATATGCGCCGATCAGCGTGGCGGCCCATATTGGTGTCGCAAGCAACTATTTACCCCCGATAAGAGGGTCGACGAATAAAGCGTTAGTCCACGCCAGGGTGGAGAAGTTGAAGAAATTCTTGGATACCACCGATGAACCTCGGTGGACAGATCTTTGATGGATGTACGTCTTGTCTTGAGACGTTTGGCACCCCACCGCTGACAGGCTGCTGCATATTACAGACAAGCGAATCAATCCGTCTGATGTTCCTGTCTCCTCTGAGGATTTGTTTTGTACCACCTTTGACGTCTTCACGTCTCTGCCAATCTCTGTACTAGGCTACCCCTATTCTCGTTTGTGAATTTATGGACTCCCAATTTTGCCAGACTGACTGGCCTCGTCACAATGGCCACTGCAGGCTATTCTGCCATCCCTCTTCGCTGGATTCGAACTAAAACACCGCACGGAAAGCTTGCCCATTCCGTTCATATGGATATGCCCAGCGAACTGTAAGATATTGAAATCCCTTTATGGTGTTCGTATTTCCATGTAATACCTAGTAGTAGTGTATAACGGTACATAACGTGCGTCTAAGATAGAATTCCCAAAGTTTCGCGGGCTGTACTTGAGTGGTGCATGTCGGAGATAGTAGACGTCCAAGCAATCAGAAATCCTCGTCTAGCGAACTAGCGCATCACACATGTCAGCCACGACAATGAGACCCACAGAAAATCACTCACAACTTGAAGGTTCTGCGAGAAGCCCCCCCTGCAGATGGGTTCATATAATTAACATTGGCCTTGGCATAGTCCGACATCCGCTTCTCGAAAAAGTTGGTCTTGCCTTGCAGAGAAATCATGTCCATAAAGTCAAACGGATTCTTGGCATCGTACACCTTGGCGTTTCCGAGCGATACCAGCAGGCGGTCAGCAACGAACTCGATGTATTGATGCATGAGCTGAGCGTTCATGCCGATCAAGTCCACTGGCAGAGCATCTTTGGACGATCGTAAGCATGAATGACTCGAACGAACATGTCGAGAACATACCAGTCAGGAACTCTTGTTCGATCTTGACGGCCTCCCTTATAATGCGCTCGATGACATCAGGGTGTGCCCGGCGCCTAAGGTGGCTGAACAGCAGGCAAGCAAAGTCGGTATGCATTCCCTCGTCGCGGCTAATGAGCTCATTGGAGAAGGTGAGACCTGGCATGAGACCACGCTTCTTCAACCAGAATATGGATGCAAATGAACCAGAAAAGAAGATCCCCTCAACGGCGGCAAAGGCAACGAGGCGCTCGGAAAACGTGGAGCGCCGGTCCGAGATCCATTTGAGAGCCCAATCGGCCTTGTGCTTGATACACGGGATGGTGTCTATAGCGTCAAAAAGATAGTCGCGCTCGGCCGGATCCTTGATGTACGTATCAATGAGGAGAGAATACGTCTCGGAGTGGATGTTCTCCATCATGATTTGGAAACCGTAAAAGGAACGTGCTTCTGCGAGTTGAACCTCGTTCGAGAAACGCTCGACCAGATTTTCATTCACAATGCCGTCTGAGGCAGCAAAGAAGGCAAGAACATGAGAAACAAAATGACGTTCGTTATCGTTAAGATGATTGTTCCAGTCACGGATATCATTTGAAAGGTCTATCTCCTCGGCGGTCCAAAAGCACGCTTCCGCTTTCTTGTACATTCGCCATATCTAGATGGACGGTCAAGCACGAAAGGAAGCACAAGGTGATATATATACTTCGTGATATTTTATAGGAAAGAGCACAAAGCGACGCTTGTCCGGTTTCAACAGAGGTTCCTCGCCTGCCAAGTAAACGCATGAGGGCTGCCGAACCGGTCAAAGGAAGAACACGAACATTCAGGTAGATCCACCTCGCCTACAAACCTATTACGAAGATTGCAATCACCTGTTCCAGACTCGTCGAGAGATTCAGGGAGCGGTGAATGCATATTGGAGTCATCGATGATTATATGTCCGGTATCACGATCTGGCTTGGGAGGACCTAGCGACAATGTCGCAGTAGCATCTGTGATCTAAAACGAAGGGATGAGGGACAGGAAATTGTTAACCATGAATCATTGCCTGCCTGCTTATTGGAGATAGAGCTACAGGGGTGTGTCATCAATGAGAGAGATAGAAGTAAGTGACAAAGATACAATTGATGACTCGGGGAGATACGGAGCCGGTGTTAGGGGTCTGAATCTCAGTGGCTGTACACTACAACTAAGGTGCCAAACATGCGAGTACAAAGTAGCGAACAATCGGCCAGAATGGCATGTAATTCTGACTGGCCCGGCTCAACTATAACCTGCAATTAAGAGAATAATTCACTTTTCGCGCGCATAAAGAGAATAGTACAGGGAGCACTGAAAGATCTTCTACGGCAATCGCACAGATTTCCGCTTCCGCTTCCGTAACGTTGCTTGGGGGGGCGACGGATGGATTGCGGGCGGACTCGGAGGTAGGGTGAAATACTTTGATCGCGCGAGGACGCCCAGAATAGTGGTGGAGATGTAGTGACCAAAGATCCCGACGGTAGCCCCGAAGATGCACGCAACAGCGCAGAATACATAGACCGGGTATAACGCAACTGCAACCATATGGATGATCGAAAACGGGGTGAACAGCACGACGTCAAGTCCGGCTTTGGCCACGATGATGATGGGCGAGAGTAACGCTTGAATGATGGACCAGATGATGCGTAACGGGTACACCATGGCGAGAAGCGAGCGGATCCCGAGGCGAAACAAGAGAGATGACCCAGTCAGGGCCGACTGCAATAAGGGGAGAAGCATGGCGATTGGAGGAGGTTCCGCCGTGTGGGGAACGTTTTCAACCGCCCCAGTCATAGTTGCAGCTGACATGGTAGCAACTTGAATCGCGACCCTCTATTATTATTTCCACTCCTAAGGAAGTATATGTCAAGCTTCCACAAGCACAACCAGACGAGATTGATGTACTAACCACCCCCGAGGATATGTTAAGAAGGCTTGAGTGGAACTTGCTTGGTCTCGTCAAAAGGATCGCAGAAGATGGCTTGACGAATCAGACGAACAGTGTCATCACGTGCTTCCGAGGACCTTCAAGAAAACATACTACGTCTACAATGGTATCTCGAGTCTACATGAGATACGTGCAACACGCGAAGTAAATGGCACCATCTTATCTTTCAGAGTAGACCACGATCCATGCACTTAACGCCAAAATTCACGACGCTCCACGTTGGAGCTACCACCGTCGGGCCAGGAAATGGTGGGCAGCGTAGCCCGGCCAGCTCGCGTACCCAAAGCAATTCCGGGGGAACCACCGCCAACAACCAAATAACATCAGGCGTGCGAGCCCAGGCCAAACTCGGGCCAATGTAAAGCCAGCAGAGAAGACAGAGCAGCCTGGCAGTGTCGCTCTAGGACATAGTGCTTTGTCGCGTCTATATTCGCTGGACTATCCAGATATCATGAAGCGGGCATGCGACAATGGCCACAACGAGGAAGGCATACACGATCTCACTGCTTACATGTTCCGAATGAATATCACAGCAAAAGGGTGAAACGAAGATGCATTTCAACTGCGAGGAATCTAATCTGTCAAAGCGTCAGGGGTCTTGAACTCAATGCAACAAGGGTTCCTACCTAGCGTAATGACGTATTAGTATTCACCTACTTCAACTTGGAGAATAGTTTTGGTGCTGCACAAGCCTGTGGAGAATATGAAGCCTTGTGTGAACAATAAGAGCAATAAAACATACTTCAGCACAGTGCATCATGCTTTACGCGTCAAAGTTAATATGTGAACAAGCATCATCTTTGAAACACGTACTGGACTTCCGTTGGCCAAGTGCGATTAAAGCCATGTCAGTCTGGTTTTCAGGAAGACATGTGGGACGAAAACGTACATCTGTTAGGAATACCTGTCAGTTCACAGCAGATGAGATATGTGGGTTACTTACAATTCCTCCACACAGTCCTCGCCCTTGTAGCCCCCGCCTGCCGAGATCTTCTCTTGACAATGGTCAAAGTGTCGCGTCAGAGGTGCACATTTGGTCGAGCTCTTGCATTCGTCACGGATTACCGGGTGCAACTGACGAGAAAAGTATGGGCGGGGAAAAGGAACAACGTTGGGTGAATGGCACTGACGTCTTCCGGCTCCTCCGCTTCCTCCACCACAACCTCCGCCTGTTCAACTTCTTCGGTCTGCGTAGACTCTGCGACTACGACTTCCTCCTTCGCAACTTCCTCCTTCTCCTCTGCATCGGCGTGGACGACGTTTAGGAAAGACGAAAAGAAGGACGAGAGACTCATGGACGCGACTTGTGGAACTTAAGCTTGGTGTTCAGACCAATTTTTAGTATGCTGTTTTCGGTCTTGTCTTCGCGAGTTTACGGGTCGTGCGCTCCAGGCGCCGCTTGAAATGTGCTGAGGTCTTTCAACTCCGTGGCCTCTCACCACGAATCGTTTTATCCAGTGTTTTTACCCACAATCCGCCATGGAATGGCATCATATCATGCAGTACGTATTCTGATCAGTCCGTCGCATTTATCGTCCTCATCCTCATTGACTCGGCGAAATGCAATGATAATAGATGTGATGCAGATCGACGATGAGCCCAGTCAATCGTGTACCACTATCCAGAGAGTGATCCTATAGTTTCCTGGGTGGTGTACGTTTTTCACACACTTATGGTTATGCCGGTCTCACTATCGTCAGAGTTTCCTGGAGTGGCTATCATCGGGCCCATTATCGTCAGTAGAAGAATGATTTGTGTTAGACGTATTGCATCACCGAGGCGACGTTCTAGGTATCCCTGCCGACGGTAGCATACCTGGTTATATGGACTCCCCTCAATCGACGCTAATGGATACTATCAGATCCCTACGCTTCACCCAGGACGCTCTCCGATCCGGCCAATGATCCGTCACCCAGATATTGGCTTATAATAATCACCCTTTCTCGCATTCATTCCCACACTCAACGAGAACTAGGTTTTGTCGGATACGCTGACGCTGCTCTGCACAAGCTTCGCAGAGGTAGCTTGTAACGCGAGGCCGATCCACACAGCTCTTCGGGGTTGTCTTGAGCGTCACTGAGAGGTTCACGAGGCTTCCTTCCAAGTCCCGGGACAGAACCGAGGAAATTTTCGACCCCATTCCCGAGAACGAATGTGTACCTCTGTGGATGTGGGGTTCCATGCTCCTCGCAAGCTTCATCATTAGCTGTGTCGTGATGGGCGTTCAGTTTCGTCAAGTCGTTAATAATTAAGGGAAATGATACAGTAAAGGAGAATGAGATGGGGCCACTCCGAGTTGGACCTTCTGAGCGGCGAGCCTGTGAGTGTCCCACTCAGAATAAGACCTTCGTGCACGGTTGCGCCACAAGAGCTCGGCTCGACGCCGAAACTCGATACTTCTTTCCTAACTCCCTGTCGTTCATTGCAGGATACTTAAGCCACCGGGTGAGTGACGTCGCGCCCCACCCTTTCTTTCTTTCTTTCCTCCCACTCGCAGCCGTCTCAGCGCCCCACCCACCTCCCAATCATGCATATGATTCTAACGCGGGTTTGTCCCTTTCGTGGCTGTGTCCGGCCTGCTTTTTCTCTTCTCCCATCGGACACCTCGGCGCGATCCGGGTTCTCCACGCGTTCCGAAGGCCAGGCCTCCGTCGACTTCCCTACGTTGCTGATCAACCCTCGATCTCCGCGTCTCATCGCCCATATCTCGCGACATCTCCTTCATCCCTCTCTCCCAGCACAATCTGTTTCCCGAAGGTAGATGTTCTCCGCCGTGGCATTCGCATATCCTTTTCATTCTCTTGTTTCTCGCAGAGCAACCGCTCCAAGGAAGGATATTGCTTGCAGTGTCCCCGTCTCATGGCCGAAAGGTGTGTGACTTCTCGTATTAGCTTTTCTACAACACCAACCATCTCCATACAAGTAAGTTAACCTAAATATCTGATATTTTCTGATATATTATATGTCCAATAGTGCCTTGACAGTATCTGGAGGGAATGGTCGATGGTAAAGATTCACCATTCCCTTCATATACAGTACTCTGCGATCTCGTGCCACATACCATTGGTATCAATCAAGCCTTGGGTAATATCAGAGGCCAGATAGTACGACGACATGTTTTGGTCATAGGATCCCCTGGTGTCATGCTACTCGGTAAGAGGTATGCTTATTTCACGCTTTTGTTCGCGCACTCGACTACTAACTATTCTGCTCGCGTTTCGCTCTCGTTTTATCTGAACCGAGAGTTGTGGACGGACGAATATCACTCCGGTAACCACAATCGGTTAGCTTGATTTTCGTTACGCCAATTTGACCCTAATATTGAAATAAACTCGAAGCGCCACATCCGTGGCAAACCCCGCTACGGCGATGCCCGGTCTGGCTAGTCGTTCAACGAAAACTAGTACAGTACAACGATACATATCGGTATGCTAACACCAAGTGTCAAGATGGCGTATCGGCATTCCGAGAATACAAGTCCATTGGGTAGATGTGCCTCGACGACACTGCCATCACGCCCTCTTGTCTGCAACAAGGCATAAGGATAACGATGGACAAACAAGAAGAGACCCGCAACAGGTGTTTGAGAGGAAGAGCCTGGATAAACTGGCACACCGAATCGAGGATGTGAATGCGCAATGCAACACTGTTGCACGAACCCGAGTCTGGCATATACTGCCAAACAACTGCCATACAAAGCAGATGAGTAGCATGGGAGTGCAGGGCACAGTCCCCCCTAGTCAAATGCATCATTAGTGTGTCGCGCATGCTTTCTTGATCTCTGCTGAGCGCAACGCCATGTGCAATTCCAAGTGCCAGGAGGGAACCCCAGACCAGTCGCTCATAATGAAAGTATAGATACTCTCAAGAGGATAGCGCAGAGGGAAGCTAGAGAGGAATTCAAGTAAGAGAGACTTACTTGAGAGCTTCTTGCAGGAGGGAGAGAATAGAGCGAGTATGTGGGCTAAGACTTGTTATATTCGAGAGGTGGTTAAGCCACCCTTATATACTGGAATGTGTCTACACAGCTTCCTAAGTATAAATGGCAAGAGTGCCAAAAAGGAGTAATCCTTATCTCTTGATAAGAGATAAGAGATACGTCTATCTTGATAACAAGAATAGTCTTTATCTAAGATGTCATAGATAAGAGATAAGAGTCAAGATCATAATGTCATCATACTTATGTAAGACGGTCTAGGCCTGGCTGTAAGTGAAGTTCAGAAATAGAACAGGCTAGACCTTTATGTCAAACATAAATCTCAACAGCTCAAACTTTGCAAACAGCACCTCGGGCGCGACATCATGGCGATCAATGGAGCAACCCGACCGGAACTCTTCCAACATACAAACCAATCGTCACCGCTCAACCTTTGCCCCAGACAAGACAAGGCCCACAGCGCGAGCAATCATTGACAGGCGTTCAGTCGAATAACGGACATCAGGATGCAACACCGAGCCAATAAGGATTGAGATAACATCGGTACAGCAAGGCAGACCACGACAGACATCCATGCAAGCACTACCAGTACGTGAATCATCATCCCCTGTAAACTTGATTGCACACATGCCCATAAAAAATGCCTCAATAAAGCATGGGCATAATCGCTGCCATTGATGGCCACAACACCATGCAAAGAACAGCTCTGACACAAAACGTCAACGTCCGAATGGAAGATCGTACAAGCAGGCGATGGCGACTCAACAGAGTGCAAGGCCCTCTCGAGTAGCTGCATGGAGACCAGATGCTGAGCATCCTCCTGGGTCAACGAAACCGATGGACCGTCATCACGCGTGGGCAACACAGCGGAAATACTCCCACGAAGGGGCGGACCGTCTGACGACGACTCCTCAGAGCACGAGGGAATAAATGGCTCGGGCGAATCGCACACAGCAACAGGATGTTCGTCAACAATGAGGCGGAAGAAAGCTATCCACTCACAACCAACGACAACATCACAATCAATGTCCTGGACATCCACGGAGACATCTGCCATAAAGCTTGTTCCACAATATTCGGCTTGGACAACCGCATTGCCTAGAACAGCACCTGACTCAGAGGCATAGAGGGAAGCAATGAAGGGGGAAACGAGACACTGGTCCACGGATTCGTCCAGGCGCCCATTAACAGACTGTTCGTTGAGACGCATAGCACCGATTTGGCAGTGGGAAAGGATGAGGAGGACTTACGAGCGAGCACAAAGGCTGAAACGGTGAGGGGCACAGAACCGAAAAAGGTCATTCATGCAAATAAAAATAAACATAAACGTCGAAACGAACAAATCCCTGCCAAAACGAACCGTAACTGCACCCCATAGACCCACTACTACTGTAGCGGAAATCAAGAAATGCGCCGCAACTGGTATTTGGCAGAGTTACCTTGCTTGCAAGGTCTCTCAATGTTCAGAATTGTCCCACTTTTCGGTTGCCACGTGATGTCACATGGATGTCGCCTTTGCTTTGGTTCTGTTGTTCTTCTTTGAAGTCGGTAGTACGCAGGCTACCTTACGACTACAGACCATTTCACGTCAACTACGCATCCATATGTGCTCGACAGTCACCCGAATAGGTTTTGGATATGCTTTCCCCCCCTCGTGGTCGAAGGTGCAAGTGAGGCCTTCTATTACACCTGTTGCCATCTCGGCCTGTTTGTTCTCCATCTCTGTTCGGTTTATGTTCTGTGTTATTCCGCTCAAAAGTACTTAGTCCTTCTCACGGTCTGCCTGTATTATCCATTCATCTTAATGCAAACGGGTTCGAAGCGACTGTAAGCAAGGTATTTGCCGACGCAGGCGGCATTTCCCAAGTTGGGAAAGGGAAACAGATACTGTTCAAAACAGAATGAACTCAACTCACTCTGGGGTATGCTTGTGCTAGGTTCCTCCATACGTCACTTTGATCGTTCCCCGAGTCTGATCTCGTTTCACAGCTGCGGACATAATTGTGGGCTTGAAGCTAGCCCATCTTCTCCGATCTCCACCGCAAGCTGTCTTCTATGAGCAGCTGTGTGGGAGCAATCGTGACCATGTCCATATATCCCTGTATCGATAGCCTCTCTTATGACGCATGCGGTTTCCCGATACCTGATGTCCAGGCATGGCGCGTATGTCGCACGACAAGCTGTACGGCTTCATTATGTTACTGATGATGACGAATGCGCCATCGCAGTTGTAGTGTCTTCCTCGACGCTGCCTATCCCACTATCCTCGGGCTATACAGCCATTGGACTTGGCGTGGCCTCTATCCATCGGTCGTGGTGAAATACAAACCAGTGCCTCCGAAACACCATGCATTCGTGCTGTGCGTATGCCAGCGAGCGCGCTAGTTCGTGCTGTGCGTATGCCAGCGAGCGCGCTAGTTCGTAACACTCACTTTGACCCTGGTTTAGAAAGGTCAACGCGATGGGAATCGCCTTTATCGTGAGTAGGTCTCTAGTACCTCTCGAAGAATCTGACACAGATGTCCGCACGTAACCCCCGACAAGGTTCTTTGGGCCCACTGTGGCTTTTTTTGGAAAAGAGCATGAGTCCGATCTTGGTATGAGAAGAAAGGATCTCTTGATGATCGAGAATCGATGATCCGTACCGCCAGCTTCGTTCATTATCAGATGTACTGTTTCGCAATTGCGACGGGGTTCATCGCGGGAGATCTTGGTGGGACCGTTGGAGCGACTGTTGGGATGACAGTTGGTTGTCCGGGAGTTGTTCATTGTGGATAAGAGAAGGGAAGGTGGTGCACGGCCACTGGCATAGGCTTATGAGACAGGTGACTCATCATCGATGTCATCAATGAGCTATTTGACGACGACCCGGACTCTTCCACATGTTTAGTCGCCTGAACCAAGTTCGCACTGCGCTCGCCTCGCTGGCCACGAAATCATTCTCTACGACCGGCATCGACTCGTCTCACTATCGCTCCGCAATGACTTCAGGTACCGATCATCATCGTGCCATGTATATGCAAAAGCGCTCATAGCATGCCCCTGGGATAGCAGCGCAGCAGCCCGAAATTGCCACCTTTGCAGCGGGTTGTTTCTGGGGCGTGGAGCACATCTTTTTGAAGCATTACCCACCCTCTCAGAACAAGGGGATCTTGAAGACCGCGGTAGGATACACCGGGGGCAAGGATTCGTCAGCCAACCCAAGCTATCGGGACGTGTGTACTGGCACGACGGAGCATGCAGAGGCACTGAGGATCGAGTTTGATCCTACCGTCGTCACGTATGGCGAACTCGTAGGTAGGTCTATGGATAGCATGCCTTGTTCTCGAAACTGACGCATCCTACCCAGAATTCTTTTATCGCACGCACGATCCAACGACTGTGAACAGACAGGGAGCGGATGCCGGTACCCGTACGTCGTGAGGACTGCGTGATCGTATTGTCTCCTGATCTTTGCATACGTACAGAGTATCGTTCTGCCATCTTTACTCACAGTCCCGAGCAAGCAAGCATCGCAAAGCGGGTGACGGAGGAGGTTCAGGCCAAGCATTTTACGCCCAAGGGAAAGAAGATTGTCACGGAGATTCTCCAGGCTGGACAGTGGTATGATGCGGAGGACTATCACCAACTGTACCTCTTCAAGAATCCGCAGGGATACCAATGCCCTACTCACACATTGCATTGGTAATGGTTTGGTTCGCATTGAAAACAGAGTAGCTGTAGTAAATCCGTGTACTGGCTGTCCACACAAAGAACGCCTCAGAGGAATGTTGGCCCGTCCCTTTACGATGTAACAAGGAGAGTGGTGCCGAACAGGCGATGTCAATGCGAACCCGTCGTCGAGGACGCGGGTTGCTCAACTCTCTGCACCGTCGTTTCTCTTCACTGGCGTTTTTGATTGTGGAAGAATCGAAAAAACCAACAACGCGAAAAAGCCGGCTTATAAGGACCACGCGTGGGAATCCATTACATGTACACAACCACTGCCAATGATTTCGTTGCGAAATAATAAATACTGACCTTGTGGATGATGTTGTCAAGACAATGGTGAGTATAAAAGTGTTGCACTGACCCGCTGTTTCGTGCCACTGGGGTCCTGTTCGCTGAATCGCAGAAACGCCACTCGCTTTGCGATCGGCGAGGCTCGGAGATCTTGTCGTGCATTTCCGTCTGCTTACATAACCAGGAACGGGGTCTTGCAGACTCGGATGGGCCTGAGGATGGCGCTTGTTTGATCCCATCGACATGGGTGCAGCCCACAAAGTACCAGAAAACCACCCAGTACAGCCCTTTTTCGCTGACTGCGACCCCAAGGCAGAGATATATGTCACTCACATCGACTCTGCCAATGCATCCACCCGAAAGTACGTCGAGCATCCACGTTCACTGACTCAATTCCATAACTGACGTGTCCGGACATCCCAGACGCCACTTTCTGATGCTAGTGGGAATGAACCTTGTCTGGTCCGTTCTCCTCATAAGACGAGTGTCTCGCGGCATGTACCGGTACGGGGTTTGGTTTGCGGTTGGGAAACTGGCACCGAAATGGAGCGCGACCCCACCGGACTTCAGCGTGGCGCTCCTCGGGAATATCGTCCTGGACCTCTTCATCTTCCTGATTCTCGTTCCTATCATACGTGATTTTGTCGGTGGTGTCGCCACCCTGCGTTTCCGCCATGGGTTCCCTCAGGAAGAAATAATATTCCGTAAACCCAGTGAGTCTACCATAGCAAACATCGTTTCAGAGGCTCCGGAGAAGAGGGATGCTCTCACGAAGGACCTCCTCCGCCGTGCTGTTGACCCCGAAGAGATGAAGCACACCACTTTTGGTTTGCCATGGGAAGAATGGGCGTATGACTACAGGGCTATGGTGGCCGCCTGCGAACTGGACAGGAAAGGGGTCATCAACGCAAAGACATGGGAGCTCTGCGTGTGGATGAAGATGAAAGACGGTTGGACTGCTGTTGAACAGGGAAAGGAGGATGATATACAAAATCAGATTGGGATGATGGAGAAAATGAGGGTATGATCGTTGGCGGGGTACGATTGGGTTTCCGCTCATGGCTCATGTTACAGGATCGCCTGCACGTCATGGGCAAGATACACGTTTTCCACCAGATGATGGAAGTCATCCAGGTGAAAACGGTCTCAAAGGACGGTACGCCGCTGCCGGTGACCGAGGACGTTGATGCGATTGTTGCGGACATCTTCAAACGCAACGATGTAGATTTCGAGAAGTTAACTAGCGAGCTGACCAAGGATGCTCCGCCCTCCGCACGGTTCGCCAATAGCTCAAAGAAGCTGAACTGACCGGAGCGTAGTACGTGCATGGTGACAAGTTGTTCATCAGCCCGACTGACTCCAGTACTGTACCCGCAGAGGTAATCGTACCTAGAAAAAAAAAGTAATCAATGACCATTTGCGCTCCATGTTCTGTAAAGCGCACAGTGCAGATGATCGTGACGTCGGGCCGACCTCAACCACCTGGGAACAGATAACCCCGAGATGTGCCAGAGTTCCAACATCAATGATCCGCCCTTATCGTATTGACTCCGCGGTTGGTCAACTTCTTCTTTCACACAATGACAAAGTAGATGCATCCACTCGAATGTCGTTATCTCCCCCCGGCAGCCAACCACTTACTTATAACAGGGCACATTATATAGCAACGTTTTGAGAGCATCCACGGCGTCACCATGCGTCGCATTCTTTCTAATGCCGCTTCGTCTGACACCCAAGGAGAGAAACAGAGGCATTTGCAGGAGAACCATGCACACGCAGTCTCGACCAATGAGATAGACACTGGTGCACAGATTGTCGCTGGTCTGTCGGCCGAGTTGGATCCAGCTGAGGCGGCACGCGTCAGGTTTGCAATAACCAGTTCTAGCACCGTTGTCTTCCACTAACTTGGAGCGCGCAACAGGAAGAAGATTGATTATCATATCCTCCCCATGATGTGCAGTGAGTTCTGATTCCATGTCTTTTAGAGTGGATGTGTTTCAATCGAGCGTTTATTGTGCAGCGCTCTACTGGTGGGAAGACGCGTTCTAATGCCCGCCTGTTTTGCTCATTCCTTCTCGGACGCAGGGTCCAGTTTATGGATAAAACTACACTTGGTAGTGCCGCGATTCTTGGAATAGAGTGAGATTTTTCGCGACGTTGAAACATGGAGTTTCATCTGACAAGTGACAGCCAAGGCGCGAATCTATCAACCAATCAGTGAGCACTTGTGATCATATCAAAGCTTTTTATGCACGCGAGGGCGCTCTGATACTGTTGAAAATTGCACAGATACAATTGGTACTGCTTATCTACCCCCGGGTAATTGCTCGCACGCGTCTGATGTTTTGTCCTCTCAGGCTCGGAACCATATTTTACATCAGTTACTTTATCTTTGAATACCCTCAGAACCTTGCCCTCCAGCGGTTCCCTGTTGGAAGATGGATGAGGCAAGCGTCATATCCATGCAGCCACACTGTCCATCACTAACCCTGTGCCTAGCCTCAATATTCTCGTCTGGGCCATTTCTCTGATCTGCCAAGCGGCTTGCACCAACTTTGCGGAACTCTTTGTGTGCAGATTTTTCCTAGGCATGTGTGAGGGTTCCATCACGGCGGGATTCATGATTGTCAGCTCCATGTTCTACACGCGCAAGGAACAGACGTTGCGGGTTGGGTATTGGTGTGAGTGCCCAACCTCGTTGGGCTTCGCCATTTGTGCTAATAAGTAGTTAGTTTTGATGAATGGGGCAGGTGAACTGATTGAATTGAGTGGCGGGCAGTGCTGACCCGTAAGACAGCCCAAATCATCTCCGGTTTCATCAGCTTTGGATCTCTACACATTAACACCACCAGATTCGCTCCATGGCAATGGTAAGGTTCCTGTCTGCGGCGAAACGACGCGGGAAAACTAATTGTCTGCAAGGTTGATGGTCATTACTGGGACCATAACGTTCATCGTAGGAGTACTCTACTGGTACTGCGGAGTCCTTGACTCATAACATTGGCTGACCATGTATTCTACAGGTTCTTCTTCCCAGATTCTCCTACTACTGCATGGTTCCTTACGCCGAGTGAGCGTGCGACAGCGGTCCAACGCCTGAAGGTGGGAGACTTACGAATGGTGCACCTATCGCTACTTTCGTATTGACGGAACCCTCTAGGAAAACCAAACCGGTGTGGAGAACAAACACTTTAAAAAGGAACAGTGCGTTGTCATACTTGTCACGTTCGTCTTTTGGTATTGAGAAGGGAATACAGGATGATAGAAGCGCTCCTAGATCCCAAGACATGGTTCTTTGCGCTCTTCTCCGCCTTGAACAATGTACCCAACTCGCTCACGAATCAACGCCAGATCATCATTTCATCCTTTGGTTTTACCTACCTCGACACGACGCTTCTCGGATGTGTCGATGGGTTCATTGAGATCATGACCATCTTGACGGGAGTGACAATTGCAGCCCGGATCGCAAACGGTCGTGCCTATGTTGGCGCGGTGTACTTCATTCCATCTCTTATTGGGGTATTGATGATCGAGTTTTTACCGTGGAGCAATCAGATTGGGTTACTCTTTGGGATCTGGCTCGTCGATATCAGCAGCACCGGGTTCGTCTTGTCCTTGTCCTGGTTGACCAGCGTGACGGCGGGACACACCAAGAGGGTCCGTCTGTCCAGCTTCTAGCGTATCCTCACATCATTCTCAGGTTGGTGCGTATGATGATGTAGATCACGACGAACGCCATCATGCTCAGCGCCTACTGTGTTGGAAACGCAGCGGGACCGTTCATGTGGCAATCGCAGTATAAGCCAAGGTACGTCTTTCCTTTCCTCCTTTGCTTCCCCGACCCGCGCTACCAATGGGGTGAAACACTTCCATGCAGGAACCGTATCCCGTGGATCATCATTGGTATCTGTTACCTCATATGTCCGGTCTTGTTGCTGGTCATCCGCCGGTTGCTGGCGCGAGAAAACGCACGACGGGACGCTGAACCGATCGAGAAAGAGGAGGAATTTTTCATTGAGAAGTTATCAGAGGACGGGACCCGCATGCAGGTCAAGGTGGACAAGGTATAGTGTCGTCATCGTTGCTGTTTTGACGTTGGCGTGTGGGTGGACGGATGTTGACCGGGTTCCGTACAGGAATTCATGGATTTGACGGACCGGCAGAATCGGGATTTCAGATACGTTCTGTAACGTACGCTGCGGTAGGCATCGCTGATAACGTGGCTGGGGAAGGCTGATGGCAGTCATGTATACATGCATAGGTTTAGCCCCATGTGACTTCAATGTCCGGCCTGCCATCTGGCAGGGATTAATAGCCTCCGGGACCAATTTTGTCCGGACACCGGGTAGGCTTACCCAAGGGATTAGTCGTAAAGTGTGTTTGAAGATGAATTATTATTATACGATTCAATTTCTGTCGATTGGAGGTTTCGCGAACGAGCGTGAGTACAGCATCCTGCAACTCAACCTCAGGCTTTCCGGCTATGTCACACTGTCCTTTCACATCGGGGCTGGCTGCTAGTAGCAGCGGGTGGGCATGATTACGTTACCTGTATATCCCATATTAGGTCAAAATTAACGTTCATCTGCGACCATCATGATCAAGTGACAAGTGCCGACGGTAGTGTGGATTTGACTCCCCCGTTTCAGTCTAGATTCGGACAAACTGCGGTCGTGTCGAAATGATGGCGTCCACAGGATCCGAGGGACTATTTGAATATGATGATCGATTTGACGCCCAGGATCCGTTCTTACTAACCTCTGCATGATGGCCTCACGAGCAAGGTCAGTTTCCTCCTTTTTCCGTACGAAGCAAGCTCCTGACGATCCGGCATGATCGCTCAACAGTGTCTTCGTTGAAGACTTGTTCGCGATGTCACAAACGATTGGCCTCACAAAGGCTACCTTTCTTGCGTATATCCTTCCGCCTTTCGTGTGCCAGTACCTGTTGGGAGTACTGGTTCAGCTCGAGGGGACGCGCTTCTACCGGTTGGCGTTGTTGCCAGTCACATTGTGCTTCGCTTGGCGTGCGACTTTTGTGGATTTGTCGGGAGGCGATGCGACGCAAACCCAGACGAACACCCAGCTCGTCGTGAGTGTCACTACGACGTTCTATGTTGCACACTAATTGACGGGATCCGTCCCAGACTCAAATGTGTTCCATGGCGACACGTTCCGCTGTATGGGCTTTTGCACGAGTTCGATATCGGCGTCTCAGTCCTGTGGACCAACGGAACAAAGCGGGTTCGGAGAGCGTTTACACAGCATGCTGGAACACTTGGGACTTGCTACTAAACCCGCGAGGTATCGGGTGGAATTGGCCCCGAGGACTCGTCGTCGCGAAACCCGCCTTTGAAACCGATTCGCGGGTCGCTTTCGTACTGTCGTCAGCAGTCGGATGTGTATTTTTCGCCGTGGCGTTTGACGCATGTGTGCAGACCATTCGCATCTTGTCCCCCGAGACGTTTGGCTCACTCAAAGGTGGCTCTTTGTTCGACAACACTCTTCCCCCCGTCCTAGAACTCCTGCGATCTGTGTTCGTATCATGGCTAGCAGCGGCGATGGCGTACTTTGGGCTGCAGTACACCTACCGATTCCTAGCGATCGTGTTCATCATCCTTTTTCACCAACATCCGTCTCAATGGCCACCCCTTTTCGATGCTCCATGGTTGTCGACATCATTGAGCGAGCTCTGGGGCCGTCGATGGCATCAAATGATGCGTGACGTGGTCTTGGGCTTGGGTGGTGTGCCGTTTGATTCCCTGTTTGGCCGGCTTGGAGGTCTGCTCGGAGCTTTTCTGGTCTCTGGTCTCTTCCACGTTGTCGAGCTTGGACGAGGCGGGTACTCGGCCATCGTGGTGGGTTTCTGGGTGATGAACGGCGTCGGGGTCGTCCTGGAGCGTCTTTGGAAGAAAGCCACGGGGAGACCGGTAGGCGGCATTTGGGGCTCGCTGTGGATGGTCGGGTGGTTGGCACTCTGGGGTGTCCCCATGGTGGATACGTATGCAAAGGCGGGGAGGTTTGGTGCGATTGCCGTGATTGGTGGGCTCGAGCCGTGGTTGGCGCTCGTGGCGTTTGTCCGCAGGGTTCTCGGCGTGGCAAGTTCTTAGTTGGCGTGATGTTTCAGAGATTACGAGCTAGCGTTTCGAAAGAGCGACTCTGTCAGGATTCAGAGGTCCATAAATATGTGTTTCATGTTCCCCACCAACTCTCGAACGTTGAACGCTCTGCTTGAATCCAAGCAGCATACCCCCTTGGAAGTCCTGACGTGCTTTTCTTTTTTGGTCAAGGTGGCAGTGTCCTGATTCTGGAATGTGGCCGCCCCAAAACCTCTCACTGCAAATTTGTCATATTGAGTCAACTTCTGATTCCACGTCACCAAGTAGCTCTTCTCAGTTCTAACTTCTCAGTTCCGAACTCCCTGCTAAAGCCGCCATCATTGAGACATTACCTGGTGCCTGCTATTTTTCAAGTATTCACTGTATACATATCATCTAATAAGACTCTATATAGGCCGCATCATGGAGTGTGTTTCTTTGAAAAGTTTTCGTGATAACTGTCGACTAATAAGTGTAGTATTGATGGATCGCAGGTTAGATTGTGAGTCGGATACGGCGCACCCGATTCATTTCTGACTCCGTCGGAAGGTGATTCCGGAATCTGATTCCCCACGACCGACGGACATGAGGCGGTGCGGTGTTACAAGGCTTTTTGGGTCGCGGAAACCACGACGAGCGTGCCACGTAGAAGCCCCACTTGATTTTAAACCGATCGATTCGACGCTGGAACCACCCAGAGTGTATACTTCACAAGCGCAAGCCTATGGCCACGCAAACAAGGTCAGTTTCTTCGCGTTCCTCCGTCAAGAAGAACCCTCATGGCCTGGTATGACTGCTTACAGTGTTGAAGACGTGTTTGCGATGTCGCAAAAGATTGCCCTCACAAGGGCGACTTTTCTTGCGTACATCCTTCCACCCGCAGTGTGTTTATACTTTATGGGGGTATTGGTTCAAATCGAGGGGACGCGCTTCTACCGCCTTGCGTTCTTGCCTGCCCTTGTGTGGCTTTCTTGGCGCGGTATGTTCGTCGACATGTCGGGAGGCGATCCCAAGCAGGCCCAGATGAACACCGTGCTCATCGTGAGTGATTCCGGTCCAGTGTTGCATGCCATTGACCTGGTTTGTTCAGACTCACATGTGCTCCTTTGCCATGCGGGGTACTGGGTGGGCTATTGCTCGAGAGCCTTTTCGGCGTCAGAGTCCTTCGAACAAACATAACAAATTGGATTCCGAGAGCGTCTACACAGCGTTCTGGAATGCTTTGGACTTGATGTTCGGCGTGCGAGGCATCGGGTGGAATTGGCCGCGAGGGCTCGTCGTCCCCAAGCCCGCCTTTGAAACGGATTCGCGAATCGCCTTCGTACTTTTGTCCGCAGCCCGATTGGCCCTTCACGTCTTGGGCTTCGACACATGCCTTCAGATCATCTGCATGTTGTCCCCGGACACGTTTGGCTCACTCAACGGTGGCTCCCTGTTTGACCACACCCTCACGCCCCTCCTAGAAATCTTGCGATCTGTATTCGCGTCCTTCTTGACGGTCTGGATGGCGTACTTTGCGATACAGTGGAGCTACCAATTCCTGGCGATCGTATGCGTTGTCTTGTTCCAGCACACTCCCTCTCAATGGCCACCCCTTTTCGATTCTCCGTGGTTGTCGACTTCATTGTCTGAACTCTGGGGCCGCCGGTGGCATCAGATGATGCGTGAATTAGTCGTGACGTTCGGTGTTCGGCCATTCAGCTACCTGTTTGGCAGGCTCGGGGGCCTGTTCGGAGCCTTCCTCTTCTCTGGCATCTTTCACTACATCGAACTTCGATCCTTTGGACGAGGCGGAAACTCGGTCGTCACCATCGGATTCTGGGTGATGAATGGCGTCGGGGTGGTGCTTGAGCGCATTTGGACAAAAACTACAGGGAGACGGGTGGGCGGTGCTTGGGGCTGGACGTGGACATTTGGGTGGCTCGCGCTATGGGGGGTTTGGGTGGTGAATGAGTGGGCCAAGTCGGGGCGATTTGGGGCGTTGAGTCTGCCGGGTGAGTTCGAGCCATCGCTTGCGCTCGTGGCGCTTGTTCGGCGATGTTTCGCTTGATCGTGATCAAATACGTGGAGTATAGTAGTAGTAGTACCTACTAGTGTAATGACCGTTGCAAGACTCGTCCACGTCAAGCTTTCAAGCCCTAAATACTTTCTGATGGTGTTGTCAATGTCAAGCTCAAGTTTGCTGCCGACCCTGCGATATTATACTAATTTCTAATTCCCCTTCACGACCGAGGCGGTGGTAGCGGCCCTTTTCAGTCCACTGTTCAGGAACTGCTCAAACCAGGAACGTGCCTGATTTTACACCGATCGATTTGACACTAGGATCCACACTCCATACCCCACAAGCCTATGACCACGCAAACAAGGTCAGTTTCCCCTCGCTCTCCGTGAAGAAGGATATGGCCTAGTATGACCGTTCCCAGTGTCGAAGGCGTCTTTGCGGCGTCGCAAAAGATCGCCCTCACAAGGTCCACTTTTGCGTACATCCTTCCGCCTGAAGTGTGTTTATACTGTATGGGAGTACTGGTTCAACTCGAGGGGACGCGATTCTACCGCCTGGCGTTATTGCCTGCCCTCCTGTGGTTTTCTTGGCGCAGTATATTCGTCGACATGTCGGGAGGCGATCCCAGGCAGGGGAATTTGAACACCGTGCTTATCGTGAGTGACCCCGGTCCAGTGTTACATACCGTTGACGTGCCTTATCCTAGACTTATATGTGTGACATCTCAATGCGGGGTGCTATGTGGGCTGTCGCTCGAAAGCCTTTTCGGCGTCAGAGTCCTTCGAACAATCAAAACAAATTAGATTCCGAGAGCGTCTATACAGCCTACTGGAACGCCTGGGACTTGATGTTGAACAAGCGAGGCATCGGGTGGAACTGGCCGCGAGGACTCATCATCCCCAAGCCCTCCTTTGAAACGGATTCGCGAATCACCTTCGTACTGTTGTCAGCAGCCCGATTGGCCCTTTACGTCTTGTGCTGCGACGCATGCCTTCAGATCGTCCGCATGTTGTCCCCGGACACGTTTGGCTCACTCCACGGTGGCTCTCTGTTCGACCACACCCTCCCCCTCTTCCTAGAACTCTTGCAATCTGTCTTCGTGTCCTTCTTGACGGTCTGGATGGTGTACTTTACGATACAGTGGAGCTACCAATTTCTGGCGATCGCGTGCATCATCTTGTTCCAGCAAACTCCCGCTCAATGGCCACCCCTTTTCGATTCTCCATGGTTGTCGACTTCATTGTCTGAACTCTGGGGCCGTCGGTGGCATCAGATGATGCGTGAATTAGTCGTGACGCTGGGTGTTCGGCCATTCAACTACCTGTTTGGCAGGCTTGGAGGCCTGCTCGGAGCGTTTCTCGTCTCTGGCATCGTGCACGACATCGAACTTCGATCCTTTGGACGGGGCGGAAACTCGGTGACCATCATCGGATTCTGGGTGATGAACGGTGTCGGGGTAGTGCTTGAGCGCGTTTGGACAAAAACCACGGGGAGACGGGTGGGCGGTGCTTGGGGCTGGATGTGGACATTTGGGTGGCTTGCGCTGTGGGGGGTTTGGGTGGTGGATGAGTGGGCCAAGACGGGGCGGTTTGGGGCGCTGGTACCGGGTGAGCTCGAGCCATCCCTCGCGCTCGCGGCCCTTTTTCGGCGATGTTTAGCTTGATCCTGGTCGAAGGAAGCGACATTCACTCCTGCTACTCAGCTGTGTATACAGTACAATTGTAATGAGCGTTGGCGGCGAGGTATGTAGCGTATTAATACCGAATGCCCAAGTAGACCGACACAATGGTGGGTAGCAGCCTGCGCATATGCATGATAATCGTCAATCACCGAGAAATCCTTAATGACGACCCAAGCGGTAGGATTGGCTGCAATAGAAGTACCAATCCGCAAATTCCGTGGGCGGGTCACATTTTCCTCCAGTTTGATGTCGTACGAAACGACGAAACGGGCTAGCATTTTATTGAGCGTACTCGTAGTGAAAAACCGACTGGGACTATGGAAATACACAGAAGCTTACACATCCATGGTCAGACAGCGACGGAGAGGTCCTACCATGCGTGTCTGCTGTGTCCGAATACCAAGTA
>JBBPNE010000051.1:0-79519 GCA_038090735.1 Xerocomellus amylosporus | reverse complement strand
ATCAGTATCAACCATGTCCTGCGGAGGTAGACCATGGACTAACGAGCAGCGGCAAAGTCATCGATATGCGAGAGACCGCCAAGTCCAAAAGCTTCCTTCAGACTCTGAATAGCAGCCGTATTATTCTCGGCGTAGATCTGGTCGAGGTATGCAATGACAGCTTGAACGTCAGAGGAACAGTTCTGGGGCATGTATTCACGGATAGGCGTGAAGTAGCCGTAATAGTCGCTGCGCAGACAGGGGGATCAGACTAGTGCACAAGGTAGTAGAGGAAGTGAACACGCACGTTATCGCTTCCACGACACCCGACGATACATAGGCAGCGTGGAAGACGCCCGGCTTACTATTCGTGGTGAATCAGTCAACCGATGTAACTTCGGATCTCGTCGAATTGACTTACTTCACCATCGTCCAACTCGTCAGAGCACCTACGGGCGCTCCGTTTCAGCATTTGTTTGACAACAGATTCACGATTCCTCACCAGAATAACTTCCGCCGACCAAGATCCATGGCGTAGTGTCGGGCTTGACGTTATCCCCCCCAGGCATGGGGAGGTCGACGTTCTGCGCAAAGTAGACGAGGTCATCGATCGCTTGTTGGATTGTCAGTAGCTCGAGACTCTGTGATGTAAGATTGCCATAAGGATTGGAGTACCCGAAGAAACGGTGCTCGACGAGGACGGTAGCCCCCTGTTGTTGTTGAGCGATCATGCCTTGCATAGTTGCGTTGGTCTGGTAAGCTTCAAAGCCTGCAAAGGTGTTAGATGATCACATGAAGGGATGAGAAGCATACCATCAGCATTGCCCTCCCCTGGGGTGGTAAGTATGATAGGACCGCCTAGGTGGATTTTGATTCATAAGCGCCTACTAGCAATGGAAGAAGGAAAGAGAGAGACATGCCAACTTGATAAAATTCCCATGACATCCAGTATCGTTGTCGGAAGGTACCAAGACTGGGGTCGTTGTGGTCGATCAGTTGATCGAAGTGGTATACGGTCGTGAGCGCAGGTAAAGCTGTCCCGTCCGGGGTCGTGACTGAGCGTTCGGGGACAGAAAAATGGGGGATACCAGGTCTCCCGCGTAGCATAGCATTTGTAGTTGCTGTATCTGCGAAAGAGATGGAGAGCAACGCTGCCAGGACAGTAGTGAGTACCATCAGAGTCTCCACAGAGGTCCGCAAGGTGTATCGCGAATGGGGAATACTTACCTGCTAGACGGCTACGAGTAGGCTTTTATTCCCGCTATTAATCTGAAAAACTAGTAGCCGAGGGGCCGTCGGGGCCCCCCCTCGAGGGGATGTAAAAGGAATAGTACAGTCGACTCCCTCGTAACCGATACCATAGATACTAACCGATACTCCCCGATAACCGATCCATTTCGATTTCCCCAGTAAATCCATAACCATGTAGTAGCACCCGCCGCGCCCCCTCGCTTCGGCGCGTTGCGCCTGTACTTGGTGGCCACCGTTTGTAGACGGGATCCAGGATGACCTCCACCCCGCTGCCAACGTCGCCAAAAATGTCGCGTGGCGAACCGCTTGTTGAGGCAGACCGCCAACCCTGGCTCGAGTCTCGACATGATCCGTAAGGCCGCGTGCGTGCGGGATCGGTTGGGCGAACAGCCTAGGGCCGAGTCGGGGCGGGACCCAAGAGGGTGATTCGGATAAGCCTGAGTTGGAAAGGATGACCGAGTACGAGGTGAACATGGTTCGGGTTGGGGGGACGGGAATGGACTCGGAAGTGTGACGGCCGGGGGTGATTGTTGTGTGTTCATCGTTGAAGGAGACGTACCGCGCGGTGTTGCGAGGGGAGGGTGTATTCTGATTCCTCGACTCACCGGGAACTTGAACTGCATTAATTGGTGGTGTCGTTCAACATTGTGCCCATTTCAGACCAAAAAGAACTACCGTAACGGGAATAACCAAACCCGATGCCCGATACCCGATAGCACGCAGACCTGATACTCCCTACGGGTGCCAACAGCCTTTAAATTCGACTCCCTTGTACATAACACATACCTTGCATAACCCATACTCCCCCCTGGGCCTCCCGACTTGGGGTTATGTGTATAAGGGCGTCCACTGTGCCGCTAGTTGCAGAGGAGTCCAAACCCGCTTATCCACCGGAATCGGCTCCAGAAGGTTCAAATCCGAAGACGTCAGTCGATCACACAGACAATGCATCCGGGCCGAGGCATCTCGGTGGCGGTGATGAGTTTTTGGCGTGGTTGCCGGAGTCCAGCATGCTCGTGGAAGGTGTCAGTACTGTCAGTAATTTATCAGAGTCCTCGAAGTGCGACAAGGACGGGATTTCCAGTGCGTGACTCCACCTCAGGCCGTGTTAATCAGTCAATGGTCGCAGCCCCAGAGGCGAAGGGAATGTACACCTTTCCCGTTACGCTAGTCTATCAAGTACTATGGATGCATCCAGCCCGACGAGCCGCATTCACGTCGACAGCGACGCCAAGAGCCCTTTCCACACGAAATCCCTCGCATTTCCACACGACTCGCTATATTTCGACAAGAACAACTCGTCGGTCGGTGCTGTACACACGCACATCAGCATCATAAACCTTAGAGATGACGAGGATGTACCAGAAGGAATCGCGTTGTCTTTACTCCACAGATCAAAGACCTCCATCGCTTCTTGGACGGTCAAGGCATCCGGGACAACCACGCGTTCCAGACCCTCGGTGTAAGTTTGCAGCGCGGAAGAGCGCTTTACGTAGGGTCCACCGTCCGAGACAGGGGGGATACCGAGGGCCTCGGCAAGTTCGAGGGGGAGTCGGAACTCGACGTTTGTCGTCGAGACGGCCCCGAGAACCGCACCGCGCGCCTATGGCAATAAACGACGTTGATACTAACAGAATAAAGAAGGCACAAAACATACGAATTGTCGTTGTCCACTTGCGAATTCGAGAAGGAGACGTGGCATGGAGAGATGGTAAGGCTTGATGGCAGAGAAGTGAGGGTCCCGGTACTTGGTCTTGGAATAAATCGCCTGGAAATCATCAATAGCCAACAGGACAGGGAATCTATCACAGGTATGAAAATTAATCGGACATGCAAGTGAGCGCTTACTTGGTTTGCTTCTGCAGTTCCTCCATCAAAGCGGTTAAAATGGTTGGCGCCAAGGCTCGTTCCTTGATGCCTGCTTTGACAAGGTCGGAAAGCAGGGTCCCTGCTGGGATCGTAGCTCTGCGTTCCAGCTCGACGTCCACCGTCGTTTTTAGCTGCTCTAGTCGGTAGCTGTTCACGGTCAAAAAGCGTTGTAGAGTTTGGAACGCGAAAGTGGCCTGTTGATACAAGCGTGTACGGGGGTCGTAAGCATATGTCGTTGTCGAATCCACGAGATTTATAGCTGTAGAAAGATGAACAAAAGGGAACGATCTGGGTCGACGGGAATGACGCACTTCGGGGGAAATAAAAAACGATCCAATCGCGTGTGTGACAATACTGCAAAGCCTGAAGTAACAAGACACTCTTCCCGCATCCCGTTGCGCCGGCTGACGGAATGTCAAGATGGCGTATGGTAAATGACCGTTTGACTTACTGAAAACAAGACGATGGTCGGCACTTGGTGCCTGACTGGCGACGTCGAGTCTATTTACGACATCTATGGTGACGTCGCGCACTACAGAACAAGGGGCGGAAAGAATTCGGAACTGAGGGAGACCATTGGGTGGTTGCCTACAACAGCCGCATCGATATGTTAACTAACCTCGACTAATAGATTGCGGGGAAGACCGAATATCCGGAAGGGGTCCTTGACATCGTGAGGGAACTTGAGTGCCTGAGAGACGACTGCAGGCGTGATTGTTTCCTAGCGGGATGAAGTGGAGAAGAGGCGCGTAAGGACGCAGAGAAGCAAAGACATGAGAAGAGAGCGAAGGTGGTGACATTCTTACTGGATGGAAGGGCTGGAGTGTGAGCCGACTGAGATGGTCTGGTTGAAAAAGAGGATGGGTCAACTGGGAAGTTGGCATCGGAAGGAAAGCCTACAGAACGATCGTGAGCGAGGTGATAGAATTGTGAGACGTAGAACGTACCGTGTCCCTCCTCCGCCTGCCCGTTGGCTGTTCGCCGGAGCCGTCTGGTGCGCCTTCGCCATCGCGGATGCCGGTCTTGCGCTTGAAACCAGATGGGGATGCATAACCTCGCAGCTGTGCTGGTCTAGTCTGTAGCACGGACCGAGGGACGCGTCTGCTGAGTGCCGCCATCGTCCAGCTCTTTACTTGGAATTTCATTCAATTAATTTGCCTAGTACAGATCACGTGATTTAGGTTGATTATATAACGATGAACGCTCACGTGACGTATCGCGTCGCGGTGCAAGAAATGCTGAGCGGGTGTTGGCCAGAACCATCGCCGGTCTGCACGTCGACACCGGCGCCGAGAATGAACAAACGCAAGCTGCCACCCATCGACGACCTCGACGACGAAGCGCTCGACCAGCCCAGGAAACTCCCCGCCATCGGCACCAATGCAAGCTCCCACCCCCAACCCGCCTCGCGCAACAATCCCCGACCGCTCCCCGGACTCACGAAACCAGACCCTCCCAAGCTTACCTTGCCCCGTCGCTCCACCCGTGCGACCAGCGCGCCCCCGAAGCCCTCCACCGCGGCGGTCAGGTCCAGGGGGCGCGTCGCCTCTGGTTCCGTGCGCACCACGGACACCCTCCGAGATCTCCAAAATCAAGTCACATCCATCGAGAGTGCACAGACAGCCAACGCCCTCCGTATCGCCCAGCAAATGGATGCTGAACGCGCCAGGGTGGCAGAGATCCAAGCAGACCACCGCGCACTCTACCACGAGCTTGCTTCATCTAGGGAAGCAGAACTAGATAAGCGGCGCCAGCTCGTCGACTCCACCGAGGAACTCGAGAAACTTCGCCTCAAGCATGCAAAGGAAATATCAGAGTTTGAGGTGCAGCTCCAGAAACGCGCAAACGAGATCAGACAGTTTTCAGAGGACCTCCGAGTCGCAAAGGAGGACCTCGACAGAGAGCGAGCGAGCGTCGCATCGCTCAAGTCCATGGTCTCAAATCAGTCAGCAGCCCAGATAACGCTCAACGCACAGATGAACGCGCTTCAGACAGAAAGGAACGCGCTGCAAGCACAACTCGACAACGTAACATCGACAGCCTCGCAGCAGGATCTTGATCACCAGTCTGCCCTGAGGCGAATAGCGTTCCTTGAGCAAGAGGCGAGGGTGGCAGAGATGGTCCGCCGGAAGCTCCACAATATGGTCCAGGAGCTCAAGGGAAACATTCGCGTGTTTTGTCGCGTCCGCCCAGTCCTCCCTCACGAGCTTGCTTCCACCGGTGGAACACGCTCAAGGCCATCCTCGTATGGTGGCCCAAATCCGGAGGATCCCGCAAAAGCTCTCGTAGCAGATATCACGTTTCCTGACAGGAGAGACCACAAGGAAATTGTCCTCACTTCCTCAAGCTCGAGCGCAATGGGTCAAGAACGAAAGGAGGTCTATGCCTTCTCATTCGATCATGTAAGGATTTGTTTCCGTTGCAAAATTTGCCATTCATAGTTGGGCACAGGTGTTCGAACCCGAGTCTACGCAAGGCAGCGTCTTCGAGGAGATCTCACTCCTCGCACAGAGTTGCGTAGATGGATACAACGTTTGCATCTTTGCATATGGCCAGACAGGTTCTGGCAAGTCTTTCACCATGGAGGGTGGGTCTGTAAGTCCATCCCGCGCCACACGTCCGCTTGTTAAACAAGTCTCTGCAGACCGAAGCTACGGTTGGAATGATACCCCGCGCTGTCAATGAGGTATTCAGAGCTGCAGACGCACTAAAGAGCCAAGGCTGGAAGTACAGCATGGAGGGTCAATTTTTGGAAATTGTAAACGTCCCTCGTTTGCAGTCCCCTCGGTTGTCACTGACTGGAATATAACGCAGTACAATGAGACGATCAACGACCTGCTTGGGAAAGGCGAGTTTGACAAGAAGAAGCACGAGATTAAACATGAGAAGACCGCGACGAGCGCGAGTACGCGAGTGACTGACGTCAACGTGATGCCCCTACGCACGCCCCGTGAAGTCTCGGCGCTCCTGCGACTAGCGAATTCACGGCGTACCGTGGCGGCAACCCTTATGAACGAACGTTCATCGCGGTCGCATTCAGTCTTTACGCTTCGGATTTCTGGGTGCAATGAAGACACGGGGGAGCGGTGTGAGGGGAGCCTCAACCTCGTCGATCTAGCAGGAAGTGAACGCCTAAACTCCAGCGGTGCTGCAGGGGACAAGGAACGTCTGAAAGAGACGCAGAACATCAATCGCAGCTTGAGCGCACTGGGAGACGTCATCGCTGCCTTGGGCGAAAAGGGGGAGAAAGCGGAAAAACACATTCCGTACAGGAATTCGAAGGTGGGTCGATCATCCATGCGTGTTCTCTCGCGACTTCCTCTCTTATTTTTGATTGGTGATCGTGTGGGGATCTTCGCCATCCTGTGTTGCTGTGCCTCCCTTGCTTTCCGATTCTTTGCCATGGGTAGCTCACTTACCTTTTGCAACATTCATTGAGCGGGCACTCGAAAACGCTGGTATGTTCACCGTTTTGTGTGATCTTGACGTTGGTCCCCGATGCTGTGTTGTTCATAACCGGTGTTTTGCAAAGATGATCTTGAACGTCTCTCCACTTGCCGCACACCTGCACGAGTCATTGACATCATTGCGGTTCGCGACAAAGGTGAGAATGAACTACGCCATGCAAACCTGGTTCGCTCCTCACTCCACACCTATTTGCAGGTCAACAACACCACCGTTGGCCCGGCCAAGAAGCAAGTCCGCGGCGCGAGCTAATACAATCACAGCCATTGCTCGGGATGTCACGTATTTCGTTATTGATTGTTATCTCCCTCGTGCTGGAGGGTCGTTTATATGCAATCATTGCTTCCGACGAGCTCCGGCTCAGGCTCGGGAGGATACGTGTTCTTGGAGCGACTTTATTATGTTACGCGAATACAAGGATACGTCGTGCGTGGTGCAGGGCCTGACGCGATAACGAGCGATGAAGACCCAATCATGTAAACGTCATGGCCGGCTAGGTAGCAGAGTCCCCTCATTTCTCTTCAGAGCTTCACGTCTGACATTGGCAGACCACACGAAAAAGTTGCAGCGATATCTGTGGTCCACCTCCTCGCGAGGCCGCTCCCCTTTGCCCTTGTCGTAACCGGGTCCAACGGGGCTGCATACGTGTCCGCCGCGTGATCGGACCGGGAAGTATGAGATCCGGGAACAAATCAGATTGATCGTGACCATTAGTCAATGACGCGATTGAATGCCCCAGGAGGCGAATATCAATAACGTACCGAGAACAGATAAAGAACGTTTTCCCCTTATTCGGTCCTGGCTTGTTCACAGTGTACTCCTTGGCTGGCTCGCCGTGGACTGTGCATTTGGGGGGTTGGATCGGTGCCATGAGCTGGGACCAGGCTGCTTTGCTGTTGGAGCATGATCCGTTTCCGGTGGAGGATATTAGTGGTAGCGGCTCCGCTTCCTGCGAGGAGGCGAGGCGGAGCGCAAGCTGATAGTCCGTGGCAAGATCGCCGTCCGAGGAGAGCGATGCGTTCCATTCTGTCTGCGACGCCGATTTGGGCTGCCGCTGAGATTTGGACCGAGGTGGTAATTGGGAGGGTGGTTGGGACTGGGAGGGTTGGGGAGCAAAGAACGCGGCAAGGGTGCGTTGTCCAGATCCAGATCCGACATCTGAGCCTGGATGCTTGCTTTTATCCTTCTTTTGCTTCTTGCTCGGTTTCGACGCGACTGCTGCTGTTGGCGGATCCGTCGACCTGCGTTTCAGGGGTACAACGCGTTTCGTTTCGGGGTCACCACAGCTCTCCGAGGGCGAAGGCGTGGGGGTTTGCGATAGGCAAGTAGGGCCGGTCGCAGTCGTTAAGAATGGAAGAGATTCCGAAGTAAAGTCTGGATCCTGAACCTGAACGTGGTCCGGCGGCACAGCCTCGGGTAACTGGGGAGCGGCGTCAATGGATAAGATAGCCGGCGCTTGCGACGAGGACGGAGATGCCGATCCCGGCGGTTGGGAATCGAGCGTCGTATCGCTTGCTGATGCTGCTGTCATCTTTCCCCCCTTGGCGAAAAATGAGGACAATAACGTCTGCTTGCCGGAGAAGTCATCCCAGCGTCGCGCCGCGAGCCGAGGGGGTTCGGCCCGTTCTCCGTCTATTGCTTGCTGGAGAGACAGTTTTTGGCCAGTCGAGGTGGTGATCTCGTCGTGGAGATCGATGAATATGGGACAGTGGTCAGAGCCCTTGAGCCCAGGTTGGATATCCCCATGTTTGATCCACGGCAGGATGCCCTTTGTGACGAGAATGTAATCTACGCGAGTCCCATAATTTGTCTCCCGCGCTGAGATCTTGGTGTTCCAGCCTGTGTAGTTGCATCAGAAAAGGAGATCGATAGAGAATGCTAAAGAGAAAGAGGGAGGGAGAGAGGAGAAATGCGTCTTACATGTGTACATCCCGTTTCTGTCTGGCCAAAATGACCGCACCACATCAGTCATACAGCCATTTGGAGTAAGCCAGCTGTGGAACCAAGCTCGCGCAGGATGATCATGAAACGTTGCCGCGTTGCTGGCGAGATGGCCGTCGCAGTGGTCGAGTGGGGCTGCGCAGATGTTTATGTCACCGACTACGATAACCTCGCGTCCTTCACCGATGAGTTTATTGACGCGTTCTTGAAGCATAAAGTGATAATTCATCTTGAACGGGAGACGGGCATCAGACGTTTCGTTTGGGCAATAGACGTTGATAAGGACGAAAAGACCAAAATCGAGGACGAGGGCTCGTCCTTCCGTATCGAGCGCAACGAGATCGGAAAGTGTACTGTTGTCATCTGGCATCAGTTCCATTTCATGAGCAGAGGGATATGAATGTGATATGCGTTCGTCCGTGGTAAGCGGTGGTTTTGGTTGGATAGTGCCTGAGAGACCCTCTTCCGCTTTGAGAGGAGTGACAGTCCGAGTGTCTGTGTACACCGCGACGCCGCTATAACCACCCTTGCTGGCGGGGAAGGAGAAAAAGGCGTGAAAGGGATCGGGGACGGCGAGGTTCCTATCAAGACTGCCCCGTGAAGCTTTCATTTCTGGGATGGGGTCGGCTCGCGGGGACGACATAGCCGGGCAAATGAACGACACACCTTGAAAGCATATTATGTCTGCTTCCAGATGAAGAAGAACTTGGTGAAAAGACTTGAATGTGTTCCATCTGGGCAAATCTGAGAGGCAGTGGGCAGGCGAGAGGAGCCGGAGACGTACGGGTGGTATTGGGGAAGGGTGCGAATGCCGTTCTGCAACGTCGTAAGCACGGAATTGGAGCGTTTGGTGACGACCCACGATGTTCCAGGATAGGATGCGCATTCTAGTTTTGAGGACTGTGGCAGTTCGGGTCCAACTCGAATCAGACCTGTACCTTTACTACTCCTCAAACTGTAATCTTTAGGTTTACTTCCAGTCCACGTTGGTGTGGACCGTCCTGGGCCGCAATGGGCGCCCATTTAATTTCTGCGCCCTGGCCATGGGACATCGCCGTGGCAGCCTAGTCCAGTGTTCCAGTGAGTCACCCTTATCGCTCTACTCCACCAGTAAAGGTCCAGCACCGCAGCGCTCAGAAGTCCTGCACCGCTTCCTCCAGTCCCCTGCGATCGGTCATATCTTTGGATAAGCGTCTCTCGTCAGCGCCGCGATCACTTACCCACCCTGGGAGGCTTACTCACAACGCCTCTTCTCCTCCGCTTCCCAATCTTCCCCTCCGCCACGTTCACACGTCCCCGTCAAAGTTTTTAACAGGCCGGACTGCGCGGCATCGCTTCTCCATGAATCGCGATTTTTCGCTGCTTTGGTCGCGAAGCCGTTGGCAGTCTATCATGACCGCTCTCGTGAATTCACGCGCTTCTTAACACGTTGTATCGGCGCGTCAGATCCATGCACAAGCCGTCACTTCACTTTTACGTCGCCACCAATTTGGCCAGCTGTCGACAGAAAGCCATGGCCCCCTATTGCTTGTCTTTATGTATTCCGCAGACGGGCGTGGAGTATCCTGGACCGAGATAGATTTTAATTAACTATTGCTGAGTGCGTCCTTTCCAAAGTCAGCCTGCTCTCAGGGTCGCTCATTTCGCCATGCGTCCTCAAGGCAACTACGCGCTGGCTCAGTTCGCTGAGTGTCCCGATTGCGTTTCGTAACGTTAAGTGGCATGTGCCGAACGAGAAAAGCGGAGGAATGAATCTCGCGTTTTCGTCCCCTGCGCGAGGAGCATGGCCAGAACACTCGAAGCTCTGTTTGCATTTCAAAGTCGGAATCACTTCTTCGTCCGCCTCCCTTGATTCTCACCTTATAGCTCCATCCATTGTGCGAACTTTTCTGTCCTCCTCCAGAACTGCCCCGGGTTCGCTCCCTACACCGTTATCAAGATGCTACGAGGTACGGCCAAAAACATCCCTCGGTCTCGGTCTCGCTCTAGAGGAGCTCAAGCCAAGCCGCTAGGCAGCCCTCATACCGCTCGGGGCTTTCCTGAGGGGAACCCGGGTATATCTATCCATAGTCCCTATGCTCGGATGGAGTCTAGTGACCCCTTGAAGCGGAAGCAAACGATACTCAGCTTGATCGATATGCTCTCTGACCTGAGCGGCGACAATGTGGTCGAGGCCGGTTCGTTCTCTTTCTCACTCGCAGCCGTTTCGCGCGTCGACCGATCACCCCAGATGTCGCCTCGCCGCCGATGCTAGAAGAGGACTTGCGTGAGTCGCGGTGGTGTCTGCAGCGGACAACGTGCCTGATGGGTTCTTCGCAGCGACTTCTCTCGATGAGAAGCTATCGAATGCTGGGGCGGAGCTGTTTTTCAGGTTTGAAAAGTACGTGCTTCAGTTGCATACGATGGCCATGTCTGACTTGACCTCTTCTAGACGGATAGAGAATCTCGACAAAGAGGTACGCGACACGTCTGGTTTCATCACCTTCTGTCCCTCATCCGTAGTCAGCTCCGCGGTTTCGCGAATGCCGCCCGCCAGCTGGGGAGCTCGGTTGGGATTCTCTCCTCCGCGTTCAAGTTACGCGAACGGTTGACAAAGATTTTGTTTCTGTTCCGAGAAAACGCTGCGAACCTATACCCCCGCAAAATTTCGCGGCAACCCCGTGAGGCTCTTCCAAATCCAAATTTCATGCACCGACAGCGACGGGCTCCTTGGCGTGGCCACCACGCTCCCCTCGGGAAACTCATCTTGGAGGACAATTTGGAGCCTGACACACTTCCGGCCCAGTTTGAAAGCTTTTCAAAGGACGTTGTGACCTTCCTCAATTGCCTTAACGAGTTCCCAGAGTTCACTGATGAGGCTGTCAACCAGTCCATGCGGGGCTTTGAGGCTGACTTGAAGGTGTGTCGAGTTTCATCGAGTTCACTCACATGATTTTGATACCTGTGTCTAGTATTGGGCGTCGTGTCTGGCTGAGTACAAGAGTCAGCGCTGGCATATAATCTTCTTCTTACGCGTCGAAACTGACATGATTCCTTTGTTCAGCTCAATTTCGCTCACCAGCGGTACAGCGCTATGTGCACGACCTGACAACGGAGATCGGCGATCACATCGATAACATTACGGGGACGTTGTCCATGTTCATCGACATCGGTGAGTGTGGAGGCGTCATGAAAGGCGGTGCACTGATATGCTATATAGGTGTCCCAACAATCAGGTTTCATCAGCAACATGCTGCGTCAAATTTACTAAATTTGTCGACTGTGGCGACATTCTTCTCTGCGGTCACCGCATCAACGTTACAGTTTTCATACGGTTCCACTGGCAATGTGTTGGCGGATTCCGTGAATGCTTTCTGGTTTTCATCACTGGTGTTCAGTATTGCGGCTGCAGTGAACAGTCTGCTGGGATTAACTTGGAAGCAGGCTATGTAGTAAGTTCTTCTCTGGGTTTCTGATCGTCGTCCCTTTTGACATCATTGAGTCGCTCTCCTGGGCATAGGGTTCCGTGGTGGGTTCTCATCTGGATCAAACGCTCTCCACTGGTCTTCCTAGTCATGTCCGTCGCCTGCTTCTCCGCTGGGCTCATGCTTTTCACATATTCTTCTGGACAGGTACGCAAACCTACTCCACTGTCGTCATACATACGCTCATGATCAGGTGTTTTCGTCAGGGACCCGTAACCTCTACGATAATCACCGTTCTAACGGCGAGTCTACCCTCTTGACTGTTCCCTACTCCAGTTTCTCACTCTCGATGACAGGCTGTTACATCGTTTGGACTTGCTGCTGTGTCTGCCTGGTTTGCATCAGAACGATGGATATTTAACCAACACAAAGGTCAAAAGTGGCTCGAGGAGGTGATTTCAGAATCGACCAATCGTCTGGCGAATACTCGTATTGCACGAACTAGCCGTATCTTCTTGCGGTGGTGCAATATGCGTATCACTACTGCACGAGGGTACCTGAGACGTCTCACAAAATGGATCATCAAGCCCAAACAACCTAAGGAGTTACTCCCAATCGTAGAGCCCGTTCAGCCTCGCCCTCGTACCCGTGCCCCTCCTCGGCCTGTGTATCATCAGGAACCTGCTGCGTTTATGCCCACACCTGAGGCTGCCCTCTCACATTACTCAGTCACCACCGAGAATCCAGCGTCCAGTACTGAGGGACGGACAGATGAGACTACGGGAACGCGTCATTCTGACGCTCGTCAGCGGTTCGTGAACGCGATCCGCTCTGTAATCATGCTTCAGTCCACTGCTCGACCCATGTCCCCACGCAGAAACTCTTCATTCGATACTCCGATAGTCCCTGGATCATCAGCTGTGCCTATGTCGCCAGCTCGGTTCCCGGATCCCGGAATGTCATCGTTGCGTGGAGTGCGGGTGACCGGCGCAATTGACAAGTTGAAGGCACTGGGTACATCGCAAGAGATGGCCGCTCATCAGGCACTTGTTCGACACCTCCAATTTTCTCCGAATGGACGGTACTTGGCGACTTCAAGGTAATTTGTGTTTGTCACGAGTCCACAGCACTCTCACACTGCAGTTAGTTGGGACAGGACGTCCGTCATATTCCGTGTAGGGGTGAGTTACCTAATTGGAACACTCTCGCCTCAAGGCTGATCCAAGGTTTAGGAAAGCTTCACTACCCACCGCATGCTCGTGCACGTTCGAGGATTCATCGGTCAAGTCGCCTGGTAGGGTGCCGGTTTTCTGCTCATATTGTTGTTGGGCTCAGCCTTTCAATGAGGTCCCCGAACAGTAGGATACTCCTCACTCGACTCACTCGAGCGGTCAAGGTGTGGTCAGAGGTAAGATCATCTACTGCCCGTTTGACAGAAATCCTGACAAAATGAATAGGACGGTGTGTGTAAAAAAACGATAGATCGCCAAAACACGGTCCAGTCTATCATATGGCTTCCTACAGGGGATGGTAATACGTTACTTCTGAAGGATCAGCCGGGTATTGACAATCATGGATAGCCTTCTTATCTGTCGAGGGCAGTGAAGTTGTGAAACTGGTATGTGCCCTCGTTTTAGCGAGTGTGTGTTTCTTTGTTAACGTATTGTCCCTCGTTGTGCCCTCAGGATCTCCACGGGAAAGTTTTGGATACCTACCACCTCGGACAAGTCCGGTTGACCAACGTGGCTGTGACGCCGGACTGCGCCCGATTGGTTGGCGTGGGGCCTTCAATAACACCGCCTTCCGGGCCACAACCCAGCCGGCATACGAGAGTTGAGAAGCGTCTTATTGGTGTGTATTACATTGGTGCACTGGTTTTGTATGATTAATCGTGAAATTTGTCAGTGTATAATATGCAGACTAGGACGAGGGAAAGGTGTGTGATGCGGCTTCACGCGTTGATTATTTGAGTTTAATATCTTCAAAGCCAAACGCCGTTTGCAAACGATGTCCGCGACATCGCTATGGGAAGGAAAACGTCAGCTGTACTAATATCTCCTGAGAAAGTAAGTACTCGTGGACTGGATAGGTACGCGCACTAACTCTACTTCGTCTCAGGCTGCTCCTCAATTATGGAAGCTCGAAATCGTGCGAGACAGAGATCGCGCTGGGTACGCGCAGACATCTCGACTAAATTTGAAGCATACGTTCGCTCTCAAGGGCTCCGTCGACATTGCAGGTCCATGTCATTTCGGTGGTAAAGACGACCAGTTTGTTCTTTGTGCCGGGAAAGGTCGTTATTCCTTCCATGTTTATGCTCGCTGGTCGTGGTTGCTTATCATCGTCCATCTCAGCGGGCGATATACACATCTGGGACCGAGAAACAGCAGCTCTCCTACATTGCATACGACCTCAGCACGCTTCCAGCGTCGGAGACTTGACGTGCATTGGTTGGAACTACGCAACAGACGACCCCATGATGCTTGCGACGGGAAGTCATGACGGCACGGTACGGATACATTCGACGGCGCCGTTGGACGATCGGTCAGACGAGGACTCGTATTTGGAGAGAGAGGGCGATAGGACGACGAATTACTCTGTTAACTCTGGCGGATAACCTTCGTTTCACCACACTCTTTTTCTTGCTCCTGTGAGTAAGTTGGGACTATCTGTGATTTATTGGGGTCGGGTGATACTAGATATGGGGTTTTTTCCTCCTTAAATTATGCGGAACTGACTTGTAGGTATGCTTGTGACGATTTACTGGTATGGAAATAATTAATGTATGGTAGTACATGCACGACTACTTGTAATTTACAATTGCTGCCAAATGGTAGAATTTTCCTTGCACGGTTTCAGCATGGCCGCCTGCGCACACCCAGGCTGGAGCGAGGGTGTACGATGATCCTCTCCTTCAAATCCCCTTCTCTCAACGTGTTCTCAGCTCACCGGAAATGTAACCTTCCTGTGGCAATGGAAGCAAACCAAAGTGAGCAAGTGATACACGAGTCGTATGACACAGATCGCACAAGCAACAATGATTCCATGCGACAAAACACATGGAATGCTACGCAGGCGCTGCGGTGACCGCAGATGCAGCGGAGACAGTGGCAGATATCCACGTGCTCGTTGTGGACGAGGGCCGTTTCCCCACTCTGCCCAGCCCAGCAGCACGTTCAGATTCCTCGATGGTGTATGCAGGCTCTTTGAGTGCACGACAACGCTTTTTGTGTACTTTACTTTTCCAGTGCGAATGTAGTGCGGCGTCCGTTTCGTAGTACCTGAAATATGAGGCAAGCGCGGGATGAGCGGAAGAAGAAGAAGTGTGGGAATAGATGGGGTGATGCACGAGGGATGGAAAGACATACTTGGCGCATTCGACGCAATAGTGCTGGGCCAGACCCGGTTTGTCGAAATCGAGCGGCTGTGCCTCCAGTGCAGCGCGGTTCTACCAACCGAGCGGGTGGGGGTGGGTACAGGGGAAAGCGGGCGTCAGCTCGTCAGTCAAATTCTCAACGCAACCACCATCATCGACGGAGGGCCCGTACGCATCATAAAGTGGAGGAAACGACATCGGTCTCAGTTAATCTGAGACTGGGTACCTTCTGCGCCGCACGGCAGAGAGCGCGGGGACGGCGCTGGAGTTTGTATTGGACGACTCACTTTTGGATCAAGGTCGATCAGCTGTATCTGATCAAGATCTTTTGTGCGGGCCTGAGGGACGATTTGTATTCAGATGTATTGATGGGAGATTCAAGTTAGAGTGCATACCCTTGTGCGAGAGGCCCGATGGATGTCGCGCTGTGCTTTATGAGTCCGAGAGCGTCGTAGACGGCCCATTTGACGTGCGGCGGATAGCGCAAAATAAAATGGAGATTCGGGATTTGGCCGTCTCGCGATGGACGAGCTCGGAGGATAACTTTTCTAGGATGACGTAAGCAGGTTTTAGCCGGGAAAGTCTAGGGTGCAGTACTATTACTTTAACTTTGTACCGGGACAGACTCAGCTTATGAATTACTCTACGACTCAGCTGGCCACGACTTCTCATGAGGGGTAGGATTCATACAGTACGAAGTGTTCGGCGCAACTACACTGCCAGAAAATTTATACACAAGACAAGGTCGCCTCAAGTCTTCGTCATGGACTGATTCCTGCACGCGGACGAGCAGAAATAATCCGAGGTACTTTGCGGATATCGTTGGCACATGATGCAGGCTGCTTCTAATCCGAGCTTGACCGCTTCTCTGTGAAACTGCGTGAGTGGTTCGTGTCTTTGAACCAAGAGGTTGGCACTCACTCTCGGTGCGTTACTGAACAGTACATTGTCTTCACGCCATGCCTATCGACATGGGACGGCTGGCCACACCCTGGAATTGCACATGTACCAGGAACGATTCTTGGTATGCCACTGCCAGGTTTACTACCCCTTGATGTACTCTTCGCACCTGCTTTAGGTGCAGCTACTTCCGGCACGCTTGGTTCATTCTCTGATTCGGATCCCGAGTCCGATGGATATGCATCTATATCGGTAGAAACCCCACCGTCTTCTTCCTCTTCTTCGGGTTCTTCCTCTTCTTCAGTGGAATCGTCTGGTATTCAATAGGTGGTCAATTTAAAGCTCATGCAAAGTTTATCAGGGTCGTCACTTTGGGGTGCGGCTGCCTTGGCTCGAGGTGCCTTGTTGGGTTTCGCGGGTGAGGGGGGCGGGACATTATTAGGAAGTGAGTTCGGTGGGCGCGTCGTCTTCTGCGGTATCGTCTTCTGCTTCGTCGTCGGTACCCCTTGCGTTGCGGGTAACTTGGTCTGGGTTCCGCCGGCAAGCGCGGCGCATGACTTGCCGCAATAATCAAAGTTGTTGAACTTGGGCTTCTGACCACAGTACTACAGATCGACGTCCATCGAAGATGAGTGGCGGCGATCGCGATTGATCGACGTCGACGATGCTGCGACTCACAGTACATAGTGGGACCGCCTTTTGCGGGGTAGGTGCTCCCTTTGGATGACCTGCGTTTCTTGGGCCTGCTTTCGCCTGGGGCTGCGATTGCTTCGATCGCGCAGGTTTGGCTGCTGCTTGTGCAGCACACGTCTTGCCGCAGAATCTGTGAGTGCCGAATTGTGGCCTCTGGTGGCAATTCTGAACAGATGCGCTCAGATCCGGACCGTCACAAAGCGAAGGACATTAGGGCGCACCTCACACAGACTCGGAGCCATCGTAAATTATACCGACCAAAGTTGAACGACGACCACGTTGACGTTCTCCGATATAACGGCCAGAGCTGGCCAGAGCACACGATGTTCGGACGCCAACTGCCTCGTGTTCGCCACGTTGGTAGCGCGACCCAGAGCTTTGTAGCGCGACAGACGTGCAACAAGCGTATGGTTTGTAGGCGCTCGTATGCTATCTCTATCGATCCGTATTCGGTTCTCACGATAAGACTGGACCGACGCAATTATCCGTTCCATCCGTATCTCTGCTGATAGTGGCTGGGAGGCTCCATCTATTTGAAGTTCATGTGCGTTCAGACACGTTGCATCCTTGATGTTGATCTGGTTCCTTTTGGGTTGACACTTCCGCGTATCGTGGGCTAGTCCTTTGGCGGTGCACAACGAGGCAATTGTCACTCGTTATCGATAAACCATTGGGGTCAGTACCCAAATTGGTACCTTCATATTGATCAATGACTGTGCACAGGTTTACAATAAATAGACGACGGATCTCAGGACGAAGCAGGCTCTAACTGTCTATCTGCATCGTGCATAGGGTTGTGGCCGACGGCAGTCCAGACTCAGTCTTCAACTGCCTTTAGTGTACATGACGATGAATCTCGGAGTAATGGTTCCTGAATCCCGCACCACGACTTGGTCCCCCATCAGAATCTGTCCATTCCATCAGAAAACGGAGGTTACCGGTGGGAGATGTGACAAACCGAGTTGTTTTTGCTCGTATGTTGTGGCAGGGCGACATCGCAGGCAACCATAACTCGATATGGTGAACTCAGGCATGAAGTAGCAAACCGGTCCGCTACGGAGGGATCCGTGGAAGAATACAAGCCATCTCCGTGTCTGAAAAGAGTGAGTGCTGGAAAGTGCAGCTGGGTGAATACATTGCACTGACCTTCCTTTATTACCAGGGGCCCCAAACGCGACACGTTGAAAGCCGGACTTTACAATATTGCAGATTCCGCAGGAACGCCAGTCACATAATACCGTGCCCTTCGTGCCCATGTCGCAGATGCACTGAGAGGCGTGAAACGTGCGCAATAACCGAACTCCTCCCCCGGATTCTAGACTCTGTCTGCAGGTTGACTTTCAGCACATGATTGGCAGTCAATGTTAACGCTTACCGGAACGCTTCCTTGTTGGCAACAACATCAGATGGGTATGATATCTCGAACAACTTGTCGATCGGTGCTGCTGTTCCGGACTTCCATCTGTTTTTCCACTCTCGTTCGACTGATCAGGACAATGAGTATCGATCCGATCGGGAGAACATCAGACTCACATTCTCTCCAAACAGTGCCCGAGCGTTTGATATTCCACATGCGGATTTCATCCGGCGGCATGTTGGCGCAACCGTTGCACGTTTGCCCATTGCACTGCGGCAGAGTGTGGCATCGAGTGCATCCTGGCACAATACCGGAACTAACGGCCAGCCTAGAACTAATGAGCTTACATAGGCTTAACATAATCGAGGCACATACTTTGCATGATCAGATGAACAAAATCCACGGAGAAAGGGGTCTTCTGATTTCTTGCACCCATTAATGGTGCAGCCCCCTGGGGTGCTGGCACTTGGACTTTTCACGGCACTCCGTGCGCAGGTCTTGCCACAGTACGAATGGGTAACACCTGTAGCGTCCATATACTTGGGTTTAATGCCACAAACCTAATCCATTTCGGAGTGAGTCCGAAGAGAAGACATGAGCTGAAGGACGGAAACGACCGTGCGAGTTGCATTGATTGAACTCACCTGGCAAAGATTGGATGTGCGCATAGTCGATGGGTACCTTGAAGAAGAAGAGGAAGAAGAAGAAGAAGAAGAAAGGCCATTATGGGGAGTATCCATACTATCTATACCCAGGCCTCGCATGTCGCCACGTGGGGATTGCACCGCCGCCTGCAGTCGGCTATGGCAACGAGAACGGGGCACGGCTCGGACGTGTCGCGCTCGAGGAAGCGGTACTGCAACGGCGTGGAGTCGGTGCAAGCGAGTGCATGTTGCATGGACATCGTCGTCCAACAGGTCCCTATAAAGTACGCAGTCGCTGCGCACGTCGTCAGGGCTCGTTCGAAACCAAACACAACGCCAATCCAGATCATCAAACATGCCATCCACGTTACAAAAACTACTACCTGCGCCCGGCAACGCCCAACGTGCATCCGATCAGAGCCCATCTGGGACTTCACCTGGGAGTGGCCACTCGCGGCGTCACAGTCAGACGTACGCGATCGACATCGTTCAGACGGTGCGCGTCTCGTCCGACGAACCGCTGACGCGTCGCACGATCGATGCGGTCAAAAAATCACTGGGGAAGCTAGGCGATCGGGGCAGTGTGTCTGATGACGACGCCGGGGCAGGACTCAGGGTTGTCCAGACGGGCTTGGAAGTCGTCACAGGCAGGGGGGGCGGCGCCAAGTCATCCCCGCCCCCGCGTCCGCACACTGCGTCGCCAGGTGGGTCGGGGAAGCAGAAGCAGGCTGCGCAACCTCCCAAGCGCATTCTGTTCTACCACGTCCAAGATCCTTACTATGGATTCACCAACTTTTCCCCTGACCCGGTCGACTACCAAGGGAAACGCTACCCCACGAGCGAGCACCTGTTTCAGTCACTCAAGGTAAGCGAGCACCACCAGGCGGATGGGCTTGATGTGTAGCCTGTCCGCTCAGGGGGTGGGGAGAAACACCGATGACGCAGACAATCTCACGATCGGCATCCACAGTTCCTCGATCACCGCCCTGAGTTGGCGGAGCACATCAGGACGTGCTCCCCTCGTCCGCGCGTCGTCTTCGATGAGACCCACAGATTTAATCCAGAGGTCCGGCCGGACTGGCTGCGCGTCAGAGTCGACATGGTGTGTTCCCCCCTTCTTTCTTCGAACGCGTGCATACAGCATTCGAGTGGCGGCGGCTGATGCTAACCACAGATGGACATGGTGCTCTGGCACAAGTTCACGCAGAACGAGCACTTGAAACGGGAGCTTCTTTCGACGGGGGATGCTGAGCTTGTGGAGGTAAGTGATCAACTCGTTATTAACCCCTATATATCTCATAGGGTAATAACTCACTCTCGGCGGCCGTCACCAGGACTCAGACAAGGACGCGTTCTGGGGCGTAGGGCCTGACGGAAAGGGTGAGAACCAGTTGGGCAAGGCGCTCCAGAGGCTGAGAGAAAAGCTGCGGGATGACGTTTCCACAAAGCCCTCTCAACAGCGATAAGCTGATGCCAGCGAGACACTGCTCATTATGTCGTACGATTTTAATTGATCACAAGTATATAACAGGACGATGAATTATCGTGGTTGCGAAAAAAACGTGGATCGATGCATATCTGTTTCATTTATCGCGGAGAAAAGTAGTATCGCCCCCTTAGAACCCGCAAACTGCACCCCCTCACACAATGCCCACGAAACTGTTGCCACAGAAAAGACACCGTTGAACTGCTTCTAAGAGCTCCTTTACAATCCAGCTACGTGCAGCGACGGGCAGCCAACTTTCATCCACAGCCGAAATTTGAGGCACGGGCAGAAGCGCTTTACGGCTGCAACCTATGCAAGTTCTGACCATCGAAGTTGATAAAATGAAAGAAGTCACCGAACAACGAGCTGTGAACGCGTTGAAGAAGACCTTTGTGCACGAGGTAACAAATGTCACTCACCCCAAGAATGACCACTCGGACACGTCGCCCGTGTGATGTCCTCCAGTGGTACTTCATTGTGGCAGGCTGGACATAATTCATGCAGCCCAGCTATCGACGGATCGATCGCAATCGCCGCGTTCACCTTGTTCGACAACGCCTCAGCCTCGCGAGATAGATCCACTGGAGATCCCGCAAGGCGCGATTGCACAACCACACGTAGGACAAATGGAACATCAGACGCTGTACCGTCACACACGAAATGTAGCAGTCTTTTTTTTTAGCATAGGAGAAGACCTACGAGTGAGTGCTGTGACAATGGCTGTGAAGTGGCGAACCAGAATGCGTAGGACCCGGTGGGAGATGCTGGTCAGCTGACGGCGAGCAACTTGTCCGCATTCCACGCGCAATTCCTCATCCTTGCACAGTCTCTGGTGGACGTGATTAGGTGAGCGATCGGTGTTAGCAACGTCACCCACCCAACACATATCTGCGACAGATAATCTCATCCGCAAAGAAAGCAGAGCGTTCCAACCAAAAAGATGGGTCGCCAAGCTCTCTCGAAGCTGGCACTGAAACTCCACACCTACGCCCTGGGATGACAGCGGAACAGAAACCGGCGGTAATTCGTCCTGCAGACTTTGATCCAATACTTCCAACAACCGAGGACATATTTCGGCGAAGCGCCCCGTACCGCATAAATGCAAGAGGAGGGGCCGAAGCTGATGCAACGGCGTGCTTCTCGTCGCTGTATACGACATTATGATCAACATAGCCAGAGAAGGAGTGCCAAGGTTGTAATTACCGCAATCCAGCTGAACCAGTGTTGCTTGCGCCGCCCTCAGAATGGTGGCAGAATCGAGCTGCCAGAATGGTGCGGTGAGAAGCACGCATTCGTGCCTGGCTTCATGTTTGTAGCTAAAATCCGAGGGTCTTAATGACCTTAATTCGAACAATAAGTCACAGCCGGACATGGGAGGAGGTACACACTCATAGATCCAGGTCAGAGTGGAATGCGAGTCATAACAAACCAACCCGCTGATTCGGTTCACGTCCACGTACTCAACGCCTGCAGAAGTTGTTTGGGCAAAAAATACATGAGACGCCTGTGAAAGTGCTTCTGATGTGAGTTGGTCATCTGGTGATGTGGGAACCCAGGATGGCTCGATTAAAATATTATGAATGGCGTGAAGTGATCCGTCCAGGAGCGCCACGAGAAGCACGTCCTTTTCCTTCGCGTAGGAAAACCCCGAGACGCACGAAAACACAGAAGATCCAACTGAAAATTTTTGCGTCTGGATAGCAAGCATACGGCCACCGTGCCATTGTGCAGATGACGAGGGCCAAGACCACAGAAGAATCACGCCAGGTTTAGAATACACAAGAATCGGCTAAGAGAATGGAAACGATTATCGAGATTTATCTCGCCGCCAAATAAATTTCTTACGTTTCTTCCGGGTACATCGACCCATTCGAGGGCAGTGACGGCGCGTTTGTCGGGAGAGCATACAACCTCAATTGCCCGTTCGAAACCGCTGTCTACTTCATAAGTAGTGAGAAAACCATTTCCCCCTCGCAATTGGAGCTTCTGAGAGATATTTATGAGGTGAACACCTCCGTCTCCCGTGGCACATGCCAGTAAACACCTGCCTGCATCAAGGTCAGCGACCGTTCCATGAGAGAGATATATATATATACATTGTCCGTCATGTACAAGCCAAGGAGACCAGGCTATGTTGGTTATCCAATTTTCGCAAAGCTTCACTTCTCCGATGAGGGAAACCGCTCCCTCTGAGATATCACCGCGTTCGAACCTAGGCGAGTTTAGTTGTGGTCGGGATAGTGGGGTATATGCGTACCTAAACAATTTCACCGATCCTGCCCGGGTCCCAAGTGCAAAAATCGACGCGTCCACCAACGGAGCAGGATAGATACCCCAGCTCGGCTGACCTGACCATGCAATACCTAGGTAACTAACGGTCAGAAACCGCACAAGCTCACGAGCACCACGACTCGCTCATAACCTGGATCCCCAGTATCCACGACGCCTCGTCAATATCCTCAAGTCGGGGAATGTCTAAGAGGTACGCAGTCACGTCTTGGATCTAGTGAGAATCAACAATAAATTATCATATATACAGAATGAACCTACGTTTAACCATTCGCCTTTCAGATGATTTTTTCCGGCGGCCCACAGGGAAACCTCCATATTAGAATTCAAGGCCGCTATAACGCACCTTTTGAACATGAAGAGGTGAAATACGCATGCAAAGGAGGAATTACCTTCCACGAGACGTCAAGCCGCTCGGAGAACAAGTTACAGCACGGACAGAGACATCGAGGGAGCCCAAGGCCAGAGACCCCCAACCTAGAAGCGAATAAGTGGGAGAACGAGGACAAATACAGTGTATGACCTTGGCTTATGGTGGGCCACGAATGCGTTTGTGTTCGCATCGTTTCGATCATTGTTCGGTACCATCCAAGCGGTCGATCGCTCTCGCCGCGGACTGGAGATTTGATGTCTGCAGGAGTGCTGAAGTTGATTCCGTGGTCTGGTGTCTGCACGCATGTTACGTGACTGGACGTGTATAGGGACCAGAAATGCGCACCAGAATATGGACGGCAGATTTTGTAACGAGACATAGCTGACCATCGTCCGACCATTGAAGACATCTCACGGATGGGTGAGTGATAACTGTCGGGAAGTTGAACGAAGTGTACACTGTTCTTTCGGACATGGTGATATCTCGCCTGTCAACGACACGGAACTAGCATCAGTATGCAATTATCCGGGATGGACGTGTTCAAGAATCAAGAAAGGTTTGAGAAAGGTTGACATCGACAAGCGATATGATGATACGGTCACGTGCGGACCCGCCATACCTACTCCGAACTCGATTGTAACAACAGAACTGATGAGTAGCGCAAGCTCCGAGTCCGGCACCCCAAAGCCGCCGTTGCCCCCGGGCATGGTCATCGGCCCAGATGGCAAACCTTGCAAAATTTGCACGGCGTGGCGGAACTGGAAGCCGAGACCGTCATCCTCACAACCGGGAACGGGGAAGAAAACAACAGCGGCCATGATGGCGGCCTTCGCGTCTGGGAGTGGTCTTCAGAATGAACCCGGTCCTGACAATCTTCGCGCAAACTGCCCTCCGGACGTCGAGCAATTAGGGAACGCAACCTGGACGTTCTTGCACGCGACAGCCGCGTATTACCCCGAGCGACCCACTCCTTTTCAACGCGCCAACATGTTGAACTTGCTACACTCTTTACCGGTGCTGTACCCCTGCTCTCATTGCGCTACGCATCTAGGGGATGAGATGAAGCATCATCCGCCGGATGTTAGCAGTCGTGCAGGACTGAGCTGGTGGTTGTGCAAGAGACATAATGAAGTGAACGAGAGACTTGGAAAGGAAAAGTTTGATTGTACGAAAACGGACGAAAGGTGGAGAGATGGTCCTCCCGACGGAAGTTGCGATTAGGGTGTTGGTGAGTTTTGTTGGTCGTATATGATACTCTGGGTGTTCATCCTTATGAAAGCGGCCTCTTTTCGAGCCTACACTGGTCCAGCATTAGATGCAGTAACACCCTGACTCTGCGCTGTTCTTCTGTACAACCCAGCAGTGTCATCCTTGGTGGTCCTCTCAGAGACTCGGAACATACCACATCATCCTCAATGTTCAATCGTGTTGTATTCAAGACATATAGATTTATTTACTGGTTCTATCTACCAACCCGGTCAACCTCCCTACCCTGAACTAGGTATGAATTACACAGCTCTGCCACTAGCGACTTATACGTCGCGCTCGATGAGAACGGAGAATACTGTATTAAACAACCAAAATTGACAGGGCTGATAGTATTCGGTTCCTATCGAGGGGATCACGTAGCAGCGGGCGGCACAACCGGCTGTCCTTTGTCAGTAAGAGCCTGACAATGGCACCAATGGTATGGAACTTGAGACGGTTGCATGATTTCACGTGGTTGGTTCGCAAAGTGTGAGCAAATGGAGTTGAATGGTTTTGCTTACCATGATACCTGGCAACAAGATGTCGTATGAAATCAGTAAAACAAGCGCTTCACTGGGTGAGAGGGAACTAGAAATAACCCACCGGGCATGCACAGAAGCCATCGTACCGAACTGCGAATGTCCTATGACACCAGGACGGGTGGGCTCCAAAGGTGCAATTCACCGGTGGCGGGGGTGGGGATGTTGTCGAGAGTCACAAATATGGCATGAGCCTTCACCGGTGTAGGAATGGCGCGGGCCTTTACGAGGGCATGGTCTTCCGGATAAATTATATGTATCCTCAACGAAGCACTATAATAGGAGGAAGTTTCTGTTTATATGAATTTGCGGCGGGAAGTGAAATAATCTCGGGGTGTATGCAACGTCGCCGGATCAGCGTTACTTAAAGAGAGAGATAATTCGAATGTGCGCACTGGTAAGGATCTAGCCAGCAATCTGGCTTCTGGCTGAAGCCTAGCTTCGACGATTGTGTCAGCATGAGCTCGTTCATGCAGAAACGGGGTCGATCCTACCCAAAGCGGAGCCCGCTACTGCATATCGTCCCGGATCTCACAAACTGCCAAGCACAGTTTGTCAATAGCATTGATAGACCCAAAGGCAGACCCCAAGCAGCGCAGAAAAAAGGTCAGTGACCGTGGCCGAGCTTACCCGTTTGCATGCAACCTAAAAACGGTTAATGAAGTGATTGTGGTCATTGGGCCGCTAGCGCACCTGGAATTCCCAACTTTAGGTCCAATGTAACAGCAGCTCAGAGTCCGCTAGGAAGCTCGACGTCTGTTTTCCTCGTTCGAGCATTGTCGAGATATACAGCGCATCAGATAGCCGTTCAGTGCGCGATTACGATGGCAATAACACCTTTGGAGTAGTTTATCGTTTTCATCGAAAAAAAAATGATGGCCCCTGTCTTGGTGGTGGCGTAGCATTCCAGTCGTCGATAGCCGTCCAGAACGGATCCACCAACGTCCTCGGCCACCTCAAAGTACTGGTGTGTGTACAAGTATCTGCAATGCATGATGAGGACTGGATGTCCGCTCGCCGTGCACCTTGTCCGCCGAGAGGGCAAGGTGCTCACCTCAGTTCAGTAGGCTCATTAATGATACGACCGATTTGTCCGTGTGTTGAGATGCCAAAATTATTTGAACGCTCCATCGTGCGATGTCCCTCGCATTACTTGCGGCAAAAGTAAGGGTTTGCTGCTGGGAATGAGCCTGTGGTAAACATGTCCGATAGAGCGAGAAGTGAGCCTGTAGGTGAGAGGAGCGTCAGAGGGGGCGCGGTTGCCAACCTGAGACGGTTTTGCAATGACTCAGCGGGTCACCAGTGCTTGTTGCCGTTGCTCCAGTACGTACCACTGGCCGACTTTACCTTATCAGTGATTATTGTACCATCTTTGCTGAGCCATCCGCGTCAGCAGGCTTCTCCGCAGCTTGCTGTCCATGACATACCCGGCCTAGTCCCAGGCACTATGCCAATTAGAGAACAAACTGTGGCTTACCAGGCCCGGGCTGTGGTCCAGTTCGTCTTGTATGCTCGTTCCACCCCTCGGGTCCGCGTGTCATCACTATCTTCTGATCTCGAAGTATTAGGTCTGACTTGGAGACTATTTGGGAAGCGCGTTTGTCAATGTCATGCCGGATTTGTCGAGATTTCCTTATCCGGTAGATGTTGCAACAACGTTGCTGGTCTTGCACCGTGAAGCTCTGGAGACAAGATACCGACAATGTCGTCAAGAGACTCTGACCGCATCACCGCCGCCCAACAAACACTCGATAGTATGTCCCAACCCGTACTCGGCACGGAGGGGGACTCACGACAATAGCCCTCTTCGACATTTCGCAGCTGCTGAATACGCAACTTGACAAAGAGACGCTCGCGACATGCGTGGGCATGATCGAAAGTGGGGTCAACCCGGAAGCTCTTGCGGTACGTTCACTGTCGCTGCCTTGCTCTCACTTCATTCAACCGTCTGCAAGGCTGTTATCCAAGAACTTCGCCGTGAAGCAGCTGCGCTGAATAGCCAAAACGTTCCTGCTTCTGATGGCCGATGACGTCCTCGGGGATAACCCGCCGGTTTCATGAGTCAGGCTGTCCTCCGAGAGTACACTTGTCCTTCCGCGACACTTTTTATCAGGGCAAGGACCGTCCTGCCTCGTGTGCCTGCTTTGACGGATAAATGGGCCAGTCGAGGCAGAAGGACTGATTTGGCTGATATGGATGATGTTCTGTAGCTAGTAGTTGTACCAATCCTTGTGAGAGCAAGGAAAGACGCCGTGAAAATTAGTTGTGGTTTGAACCCGGGCGTGCTCGCCCACACATTGACACCTTGCGCCAGTCGACCACTGAACTGTCTCTTCCTCGTCCACCACCACGACGACGGCGGAAGCGTCCACAACGACGACCAAGCCCCCTCCGTCACACCACACGGTTTCCCTGGCCACCTTTCTCCACGCCCCATGCAGCCTTCCCAGCTCGAGATCCTGCGTGAAGTCGAGGCCCTCCGCGACATCAGACGAAGGTCATCAACCCAGGGCGGTCCAGGTGCTCTCATCCTTGACCCTGATCTCCCAAATCCCTCGTCCCCACCTTCCCCGACCTCGGCTTACTGGCCCGCTGCATCGGCCACACAGCAGCTCAACGACGGCGACTCAAGCAGCGGCTCTCATGAAGACAGCTCAAGCTCCGAGGAACGTGCCGTCTCCTCTGATGATCCCTTCCACCTCTTCTGGGTCCCCGCTCGCCTCCACCCGGAGATTGCTCCTGCCGAATTCCGTGCTTTCCTCAAGGAACACTCTCGTACGCCCCCACCAGACGGCCCAAATGTCCTCGGTCGATCGTTAACCATTTCCTCCCCCGCTCTTGAGCGTAAACGCTCCATGCTCAGCAGGCAATACAAGCCTTCTGAGACTGATGACGTCGAAGAAGAAACCATCGTTCCAATCCGGCGAAATCGTACCGTCGTGACCCATGCTGGTCCCCAACTCACCATAAGCGATCTCCAGCGCCTCGAGGAACTCGCAGAAGAAGCGACCAAAGACGGCGATCCCTCAAAATTCAGGACAGTCCTCAGACGGAGTCTCAGTCTCAACGTCTCACCCTCAGGTCAGTGGGGCGTCGTGGTATTACGCTCACAGCCCTGTTTGCTAAGCTGTCTCATCCAGCCATCGACACCATGGACGACATCCCACCCATGCCGGACGAAGCTGATGCCCCGATCATCGTTCCTCCTCCTGGCCTAATCCTTCGTCGCGCTGCGCGAACCAAAATTCGCAAGGCATCAATGTCCGCAGTGGGGGATGGACGTGGATTTTCGGCCCGTCGGCGTAGGCCTACAACCACGGTTACAGAACCGCGCACGTCGAGCGACCTATCCTCAAACGATCACGCGAACGAGCAGGGCGATGTCCCTGAGCAGTTCAGACGCCCTCGCACCTTCTCCAATGAAAGCATTACTAGTGACGAACATGCACCCCGTCGATCCGAGCCCTATGGCGAGGAAACATCGATATATGACGCGTATGCCAGGGAAGATCCAGAGAGCGAAATCGTGCGCTCCATACAATCGCTCATGACTCCGCAACCCCCTCTGTTATCCTTGTCCCTTCCGGCAGATGACCCAAAATTGTCTTCGGCGGATGTGGCATCTGAACCACCATTGATGTATCCTACACCCGAACCAGAGTTGCAGCATCCTCAGCCTCGGCGGCTCAGTCTTGCCGCTCCAATAGAAGAGACCCCCCGCACACCTTCGCCCGATACTACTCTCGTACCCACGACGGAAGAGACTGCAGTGGCGTTGACATTCGCTGACATCCCTGCCCCCACGGAAAAGTCGGGTAGCCCTGCCCAAAAGAAGGAAAAGGATAGGAAAGGTCTCTTCAGTAAATGGGGCAGCGGCGACAAAAACGGGAAGAAGACTGCGAAAGCGGAACGGGATCGTGAAAAGGAGGCTCAGCGAGCTGAGAGGGAGAAGGAGAAGGAAAGCGGTTTCTTTGGCTCGTTGTTCAGCAGCAAGAAGAAGCAGGACGATTCGTCTTCTCAGACGAGTGGGTATGCGGGATCGGGACGCGAAACAGCCACTGCCCTCCTTGGTGCGTCCAAGTCGTCAAAGGGGTTGCCCACGTCTCCCTCTCCGCAGCCGGGCTTGCAGGGACCGTATGCAAGGTACCCGATCCATGTCGAACGCGCGATTTATCGCTTGAGTCACATCAAGCTAGCGAATCCGAGAAGGCCCCTTTATGAACAGGTGTTGATCAGTAATTTGATGTTTTGGTATCTGGGTGTCATCAACAAAACTCAGAATCAGACGCCAGCGGTGCCCCCTACCCAAGGACCGGTGGGTGCAGCTCCAACGCAGCAAGTCTCTGAGCAAGAGGAGGCGGAAAGACGAGAGGCGGAGGAGCGACAAAGGGCGGAAAACGAACGCTTGGAGCGAGAGAAACAAGAACGTGAGCGGGAGCTGAAGGAAAGGGAGCGGGAGCGGGACAAAGAACTACAGCTCCAGCAACAACAGCAGAAAGAAAAGTCTCGGAGAGGCACATTGACGAAAGCGAATCCCACGCAACAGGGCTCCCGACGCGCGGGAGAGATGCTAGTCAAAGGTCCTCAGTACGAGATGCAGCATCGGGTTATGGAACAGGAATACCACGGACCAGGGTATGGTTATGGGTCATCTTCGCCCTCGCCTGGTGCTGTTACTGCTCCGCGCATACATCGACAGTCCAGTCCTCCTATCAATCAGCCTCAACCAAGCGTCGAGCCCGAGCCTACCGAGTACACGTATTCCGGAGGCATAGATCCACACTTTCCGCCTGGTGCAATGTCGCCTACGCCAACCTCGTTGCCCACTTCGCCAGCGGCGCCACGTACCCGGCTATCATCATCCTCTTCCTCTTCTCCGCCTGCAAACGGACCCCTTCAGGCAGATTCTTCCCCACAAACCGTCCCAACACATCGTTCCCGATCACCCCCTTCTCAAAACCATAATCGATATTCTCCGTCACCCGTTCCTGGCCGACCACAACCTTCGAGAGGCCAGGCGCGCTCACTATCGGCCACAGTAAGTTCTGGCGTTTCCCTATCTGCAGATGGGAAGGCGAGGAAAGCGGTCAGTGCTCATGCGATCGTACCGTCGCCGAATGGGGCACCGAGAGCAAGCATTGGAAGTGTGCCTGTATCGAGAGGCGAGGAGGAGGATGTACCACTTGCTGTTTACCAACAACGGCGACGACGGTGAATCTCTCAGGTACGGGCTCCACCCGATGCAGTCGTAAGATGTGCTGATATAATTTGTGAGCAGGACTGCAATGCTTTTCTTTCCTCGCTTTCGATTCGGAGTACCCGGAATCATCACGCCTACCTGCCTATGCTCGACCCGATCTAGGAAGTCGTTCCAGAATATTCCCAGAGCTATTCAATCCCGTTCGAACCCTTTACTCTAACCTATTCGTGCATGTTCATCCTACCCCAAGCCTACTCCCGTCCAAACAAGGACTTATGGACTCGCTTATCATACAATCTCATTGCTTACATTCACTCTTTCAGCATTTTTCACTGTCTTTGTATTTTCCTGCGCCGCGTCGTCCATCGTTGTCCGCATTGTTCGTCGAGGTCTTTGAGGGGGATCTGGGCATCTCATTTGTTTGTTTGTTTTCGCATTTGAGGTCTCGTGGCTGGCACCGGGGTGGAGAAAGATTAGGTCGAGTAGATCAGTGACCCATCCGACGGACGTCGCTTGTACTTTTTTCTTCTTTACAGCGGACATTATTTTTACCAGATGGAATTATTAGAGTTGGACACCACATCGGCGCATCATGTGCTGGGCCACGTCTCCAACGTTTCGAACTTTGGTGTGGTCGCCACTAGTCAGAGCTTTTGGTTGGCCCTACATCACTGGGGAGGCCAGGTTGTGAAACCCTGTTCACAATCCGGGTCGTATCTTGCTAAAAGTTAGTGTTACTGTTAGCCCATCATGCATCATGCATCATGACTGACTCAGTCAACCTTTGGATTAATCATCTTGACCGCAGACTCGGTCACGGTGACGCGCACTGACACTTTTCGGATCTAAATCAATTACCGGTGGGAATACTCAGGCAGCTGTAACATGTGGTCGCGTTCCCGGCAAGGTCGGTTTCAAGTTTTCGTCTCCTCGGCGAAGCATTGGAGAAAGCTGAATACTAGATAGTATCATGGCGTTGTCGACAACCTGGCAAGCAGTGGTGGCGTCGACACCTCTGGCAGGTTCATGATCGCCATGACTCGCATAATGCATTGCCTGTTGAAAAATTCCATCAATTGGCATTATTAACCAACCCACCGCTACAATATTTGCAGCGCAGTCAATCAGGCACTTCGGGTGGCCCTTATATACGAGTGGCACGGACTAACAATTGCGCGGTTTCTCCTTATCTCCTCCCTCCACCATGGCCATTTCAACCCCCCCACGCACCCTTCCCACTCTAGACAACCTAGGCAGCACCATTGACCCAAACGTCGATGTGCGGGTCGTCGTCAATGACTGGTTTGCCAAGTTCGCCAAAGCAATCGGTCTCAAGGATGTACCAGCCATCGTCGATTTGTTTCTTGATAGTGGCCTTTGGCGTGATATGCTTGCGCTCACTTGGGACTTCCGTACCTTCGAGGGCAAGAACGCGGTGTCCAAGTTCCTTGAAGATCAACTCAGCATCTTCAACCCTCAGCCAGACACCTTCTCTCTTCAGCACGACCGTACAGAACTCCAGCAAACCTACGAAGACATCGCTTGGATCCAGGCTTTTTTCAAATTTGATACCAATGTGGGTCATGCCTCTGGCATATTCAGGCTTGTCCCTCTTCCAGATGGCGTGTGGAAGGCCCACGTGGTTTACACCAACCTCGAAGATTTAAAGGGTTTCCCCGAGCGTATTGGACCTTTAAGGAACTTTCGACCAAACCATGGTAAATGGGCTACCAAGCGTGAGAGGGAAAGAGAATTCCTTGACGAGGAACCTACCGTGGTCGTAGTCGGCGGGGGACAGAGTGGTTTGGATATCGCCGCGCGACTCAAAATGCTAGGGATTAAGGCGCTCGTCGTTGAGCGAAACCAAAGAATAGGAGACAACTGGAGGAAGCGGTATGCTGCACTCTGCTTGCATGACCCAGTTTGTGAGTGTGACATGACGATTCGCTTCTACGCCATTCTCTTATCGTATTGTAGGGTATGACCACATGCCCTACTTACCGTAAGTACATACTTCGACCTAAGAGATCCCCCATCACGCGATCGACCGATTTCAGGTTTCCACCTTCTTGGCCCGTCTACACTCCGGCATTGAAACTGGCCGATTGGCTTGAGTCCTATGCTCACTCCCTGGAGCTGAACGTTTGGACCTCAGCAACCGTTGTCTCGATCGAAAAGGAAACCGGAGACGGCGGGAAGCGTTGGTCTGTTCAAGTCGAACGCGCGGACGGACGAAAGCGAGTTTTCAAGGTAGACCACGTCGTGCTGGCACTTGGCATAGGTGGCGGCCTGCCTAGAAAGCCAGACATTCCAGGGCAAGTAAGCATCGAACGTATTGATCGGAAACCGACTTGCCTACAATCCAGATAGGACGAGTTCAAGGGTCAAATCTTGCACTCGACTCAACACAAACATGCCACAGATCATTCGGGAAAGAAGGTTGTGGTTGTTGGCTCTTGCACATCGGGTGACACACTCTGCCTGTCCTAATCTTTACCGGAGCTTATGGTGACTAGCCCATGATATTTGTGCTGACTACGTGGATCATGGCGTTGGTGAGTTGCTCCCGTTGCCGCCCAGTACTATTGGTTAATATCTCTGACAGACGTCACGATGGTTCAACGGGGCCCGACTTATATCATGTCAATTGAAGAGGGGATGCCCCGTCTGCTAAGTGGCATCCGTTCCCTTGATTTACAATCGCTTGCTGATAGATTCCCCACATTCAAGGTCCTTACTGGGAAGGTGGCCTCCCAACTGACGTCGCTGATCGCGTGAACGCTTCGTATCCGACTCACGTTGCAAAATTACTGCAGAAACGCGTCACCAAGGATATTGCCGAGGCCGACAAGTGTGTTTACGCTTGTTCCTACCCGTGAACAGTGACATATATATGCATCAGAGAACTTCTCGACGGCCTCCGTAGAGTCGGATTCAAGCTCACTTTGGGAGAAGACGATTCTGGTTTCCTCTCATTAGCGTTCAACAAGGCGGGAGGATACTATTTTGGTACGTTATTCTGTATTTTCCACCACAAGCCAATAGATCAGCGCTCTCGCTCACTCCAGATGTTGGTGCTTCTCAACTAATCATCGACGGGAGGATTAAGTTGAAAAGTGACGGTCCCATCAAAAAATTCACGCCAACCGGATTGCTCTTTGAAGACGGTTCCACACTGGACGGTGATGTTGTCATCTTCGCAACTGGGTTCGTCTTTCTCCCGTTCCTTTGTGACAATCCTGGACCTACGCTATCGTTGCAGCTACGGCAATGCGCGTAGCGCATGTGTTGATCTCATCAAGAACGCTGACCTGCACGACAAGATTCGGCCAATCTGGGGCATGGATGATGAAGGCGAGCTCAACGGTTTGTACCGCGAGATAGGTGAACCCGGCGAGGAGGGAAAGGCGGTCGCTGGGCTGTGGACCATCATTGGAAACCTAGCTCTGTGTCGGTTCCACTCGAAGCACCTCGCGCTCCGTACGTGCTTGTGCCACCGCGCTTGTGGTGTTTTTCTTGATCACTACAAGATCGCTGACATGGTCGACTGTAGAAATCAAGGCATACCAGGAGAACGTTTTCGGAGTTCGCTACAGTTCCGGAAATTAAGTTATTTATCCTTGGATGGTAAAGGTATCATGGAAATGAGAGAAAGAGAATTTTAACGAATGGTTTTGTTCTGAGGAAATTACATACGCGAGAAATCCAGAACTCAAGTTGAGGCTGTTATCGATAATAGAGCAGGCAACTAGGATAATAGACGTCGAAGTCATTGATTCATTGGATGAAAAGCCGGTTTAGGGGAAATCCAAAAAAGGTATTGTCGTCTGGAAACAGGTGTGCATGTCCAAAAAAGGAAGTGGAGTTTTCGCTGACGTCACAGTGTCACGGCGATGCCAGCGCTGCAGAGACAATGAAATGGAAGCACAATCTTATAAAGGGCGCACGCTCGCCACGGTTTTCATTCCTCCCTCCCCTCTTTCGTCGCTTCTGCCATGGTCAAGCAGACTAACTTGGATGCTCCGTCGCAGAGACCAGATCTTTCCTTATCGCAAGTTCAACTCGGCCCGGCTGAAATTTATGATACAGCGCCAACCACTCCGAGGACACCCGCCGACGAAGGCAAAGAATTTTTTTTGAGTGAACGATCAGTGGGCGAGCAGCCTGTCCGTGTTTACGAACTTAGACTGGATCCCGATGGTGGGCCCAACAAACAGCGATCGGCGAGTCGACCAAGTCGTTCACTTTGTGTATCCACTTACTCGCGACCCCCAGTATATTCGTCTCCCACCTGCCTATGTCCCTTACATATTACGCGTCTCTTTGGATGCAGGGACGCCTGCCTCGAAAAATGGTGTATTTAAAACAAACTTCCCGCTCGACGGTGGTTTGTTCGAGCGGGACAGGTTCGCACATCGAAAGTGAGCGTGCGTATCTGACTGGGTGACATGACTTATCTATGCAATCAGACTACCCCTCGACTTTTCCAAACCCATTCAAGTAGATCTCGCCATATCTCATGCTGGCGCATTCGTCTATTGGGTTGAATACGATGACGACTTGCCGGGACAACGTATCAAAGGCAGAGAAGGCTATTTTAATATCGACCCAACCCTTCGTATCCCTGCACGCTCACATATTCTCTCCGCTGACCTCAAGCCACTCTTGCCTTCGGACAAAGGGGCACGAATTTTGCCAGAATACATCAACTTGCCTCTCGATGGAATCACCATGTTGACAGTCATATCTAAATGGATGGGTCCTGTCGCACAATGGAGGAGGCACTTTCAGGAAGCTAGTGATCGCGGCTATACTATGCTGCATTGGACTCCTCTCCAGGTGCGCGGCGCTAGCGATAGCCCGTACTCTATCAAGGATCAGAAGCGCTATGACCTTCGCGTTTTCGACACCCCCGTTGAACCATTGGCAGCCGCTTCTATCATAGAAGATACTTTGCGAGTAGCCAAGGAGGAATACGGCCTTTTGAGTCTAACGGATGTGGTCCTTAACCATACTTCCAGCGACAGTGAATGGCTCGTCCATCATCCCGAAGCAGGCAAGTCCTCCGCGAACGAAGTATTTTACTGTTCTCATCGAAAGATTAGGCTACAGCCCTTCAAATACCTCCCATCTAGCTCCTGCATTAGAATTTGACGATGCCATCCTCGAATTCTCGGGGTCACTCCAAGGCAGCGGACTTCCCACGCATGTCACTTCCCAGAAAGACATAGACACGCTCATGAGTGCCTTCGAAGACCATTTAAAGTCAAAGGACCTGTGGCAGTTTTATGTCCTGGACATGCAAGAGGAGAAGGCCGCCATCCTCAGTGCGTTGTCGTCTAATTCGATCGTGCCTTGGACTGGCAAGGATGTCAATGGCAAATCCGCACCTGCGATAGCCGACATTGTACGATCATCTGGTTTGATCCGTGGGCTCCGTACACTATCTTCGCGATACTGTGCGCATGTCGACGGTGACAGAGCTGCTGGCATCATGAAAGCTGCATTCGTGCACAATGCGGATGACGATCAAGCACTGGTGGAGGGTTGGGAACGGGTTGTTGATGTTTTGAACGTACCGCTTTACGCCGAGTGGGAAGAAGATACGCGAACAGCGCTGCAGATGATCAAGAACAGACTGAAGTACATCCGGCTCGACTCGAATGGACCTAAACTGGGGGAAATTTCCAAAGTGTGCGTGTGCAGCGCTTTGCATGGGATGTCAGCTGACATAGTATTGGCTAGTTCACCCTTGGTTGAACCCTACTTCACGCGTTTGCCGGGGTTTGAAACAAACCCTGCTTTATATTCCGTCGCGAACAATGGTTGGATATGGGATGCCGATCCATTGGTAAATTTTGCTCTTCCACCTTCTAAAGCCTACTTGCGCCGTGAAGTCATTGTCTGGGGCGATTGCGTAAAACTTCGTTATGGCTCTTCCCCTTCGGATAATCCCTGGTTATGGGCATTCATAACCTCCTATGTCACTTCTCTCGCGAAAACATTCGACGGCTTTCGTATCGATAACTGCCATTCGACTCCTTTGCACGTCGGGACCGCCATGCTCGATGCTGCGCGGAAAGTGAACCCAAACCTATATGTCTGCGCGGAGCTCTTTACTGGGAGCGAAGATATGGATCTTCTGTTCGTGAGGAAGCTGGGAGTTAATAGCTTGGTCAGAGAAGCAGGGAATGCGTGGGATCCAAAGGAGCTCTCGAGGATCATGTATCGGTATGGGTTAGGGAAGCCGATGGGTATGTTCTTGACACTTGACCCCGTGCAGATTGACCTACCTGGTCCCTGTGTTCGTTTATAGGATCGATGGATGAGGCATACTTGACGAGTGTGCAAGAACTCGCTCCACCATTTGGCACAGGACCCACTCGCTCGTGTATCGTTACCCCTCTCCACGGCTCCACTCCGCACGCGATCATGTATGACCTAACCCACGACAATGAGTCTTACCTTGACAAGTTTACCGCTGAGCACGCACTTTGCGTTGCCGGAATAGTCACATTTGGTTATTGCGCTGTGGCCTCCGTCAAAGGATTCGATGATCTATACCCGAAGCTTCTGAATTTGGTTCAGGAGAAAAGATCATACGAAGTCACGGATCTTGGCGAGGGATCGGGAATCGCCAGAGCAAAGAGGGTGTTGAATGGGCTGAAGAGAGAGATGGTGCTTGGCGGATATGAAGAGGCTCATGTGTTTCAGGATGGCGATGCAAGTGTTCAGTTTGCTTTCTCATCTCTCATAGATATGCAGTGCTGACGATTTGTTTCGTGCCGCAGTATATCATCATCCATAGAGTTCACCCAAGGACGCAAAAAGGGTACTTGCTCGTCGCTCATACGGCGTTCACCAAACGTCCCAAAGAACGAGGCTGGGGTGAGTAATTCTATTTCTCTGACCTGACGAGCTGACGATGGCTTGCGATAGCGAACCCTATCGAACTGAGTCGAACGCGCGCAAAGTTTATCTGTGGCTTTGCTATCGATTTTCTGTCATATGAAACCCCTCGAGACACGGGAACGATAAAGGGCTTGCCTAGTAGACTCGTCGACTTGCCCGAGGTCCCAGCCATTCAGAAATCAAATCGTGCTGGCCCTCTTTGTTCCATCATCGTTCCCGACTTCTTTCCCCCAGGCAGTATCATGGTTTTCGAAGTTGAAGCTGAACAAGCGGATCCTACGCTCGACACCTTCTGTGCCGATGCCGACTCCGCCGCAGCTGCTTTCTCATCCCTCGATCTAGTGGACCTCAATGTCGCACTCTACCGCGCTGATGCAGAAGAGCGAAATGCAACTGACGGGAAGTTTGGCGTGTATAACGTTCCTTCTGCGGGTCGGTTGATGTATTGCGGGTTGGAGGGGTGGATGGGATCGTTGCAGGCGGTCATGGCTACCAATGATCTCGGTCATCCATTGTGTGAAAACTTGAGGAAAGGTACATGGGCCCTGGATTATACTGTCGAGAGGCTATTCTAGTAAGTTCATGCCGTGTGGTATGTGTCAGTATTGATTGGATCGAACAGTCAAGTGGACAGACTCCCGAACTTAGCCGCTCCTGCTGAATGGTTACAGCAGAGGTTTGAAAGAATAAAAAATGGTGTCCCTCCTTACCTGCGGCCCAAGTTTTTCGCGATCACCATATATACGGCGTACAAGGCCGCTCGAGGCGCCGCCCTGGAGCAGTTCTCCGAGTTCGTGTCTACTGGGCACGAATTTACGCAAAATCTCGCCCTATGCGCTGTACAAATGCATGGAATCGTCCAGTCGGCATCGTTGGATCCCAGCAAGGCCACACCCTCACTCGCTGCTGGACTGCCTCATTTCAGCACCGGATGGGCAAGGTGCTGGGGCAGAGATGTGTTCATTTCACTGAGGGGACTTTTCTTAACTACAGGAAACTACGATGGAGCTAGGAAACACATTTTAGCATTTGCCTCAACGTTAAAACATGGACTTATTCCAAACTTATTGGATTCGGTGAGAAACCCCCGGTACGTCGTGATTGCACCTGCGTTATTCGTCAAGTGGATGATAATCTCCATGCAGATACAACTCACGCGACTCGCCTTGGTGGATGTTGCAAAGTATTCAAGACTACGTCAACATGGCCCCTAATGGTATATCTATTCTTTCTGAGACCGTTCACCGTCGTTTCCCCGCAGACGACAGTTGGGTAGCATGGAATGATCCTCGCGCGTATGCCTACACCAGCACGCTCGCTGAAGTTATCCAAGAGACTCTTCAGCGGCATGCATCAGGGATATCCTTCCGCGAACACAACGCGGGCCCAAACCTCGACACACAAATGAAAGATGCGGGGTTTGACATTGACATCTATGTCGATTGGAAGACGGGATTCATTTTTGGAGGGAGCGAATATAATTGTGGAACGTGGATGGATAAGATGGGGGAGAGTGAGAAAGCTGGGACAAGAGGTATTCCTGGAACCCCGAGGGATGGTGCTCCGGTCGAGATTGTGGGATTAGTAAAGAGCACGCTTAGGTGGTTGGATGAGCTAGTGAGGGGAGGAGGGTTTCCTTTCGAAGGGGTTGTTGCTTTGAGTGAGTGGTTGTCTATTCCCGTTCGACGGGTTAGGACGGGTTTCACTAACTCGAGAAACAGTCGATGGGAGCGACAGGCCTGTCACGTATGGCGAGTGGAGCGACCTTATTCAGAGGTCATTTGAACGCTGTTTTTACGTTCCACTAGGTAACGAGTTAGACAGTTTCCCCGCGTCGCTCCTGCTAATGCATGCCACAGACTCTGCGGATGACTCCCAGTATGCCGTTAGCACGAAGCTCGTCCACCGTCGAGGGATCTACAAGGATGTTTACGGATCTGGACGAGGACGCGAATGGTCTGACTATCAATTTAGACCCAATTTTCCGATTGCGATGACAGTCGCCCCTGAACTATTTGACGAAACACGTGCCTTACAGGCGCTCCGGCTCGCTGACCAAATCCTGCGAGGTCCAATGGGGATGAAGACCTTGGATCCAAGCGACATGCAGTACCGCCCATACTACGATAATTCGAACGATTCAGTGGATAAGGCTGTTGCCAAAGGGCGGAATTATCACAACGTGCGCGCTTTGTCAGTGTGTGTTTGTGTTACGCTGATAAGGGTATACCAGGGCCCGGAGTGGGGGTGGCCGCTTGGGTACTTCCTGAGGGCATATCTTCATTTTGACACGCGGGTAGGGGCGGGGAAAAATGTACGTCGCATGCTTGCGCTGTTGGCACACTATGCGAATGATATTGTCTAGGATCCCCTGCAAACACTCCACTACCTCCATCGAGCGCTGCTTGAACCGCGGCATCACATCCAGCGCGACGGTTGGGCTGGCCTTCCGGAGTTGACGAATAAGGATGGGGCGTATTGTCAGGACTCGTGTGAAACACAGGCATGGAGCGCGAGTACGTTGCTGGACTTCCTGGAAGACGTGAGGAAGTATTCATAGATAGTCATGTAGTAGTCAATGCGTTCAGGGGTGGTGCCACGAGGCTGAGCGTGTGTGGTGTTATTTGTGTTGTCGCTGAACTGAGCATCTTGAAGCTAAATTGTTGTGATTGCCGACTTTTCATAGCACTCCTCCGCTTTCGTGGAGGTGGAAGAAAAAAACTGGAAAACCCTCTTCTATGTCTTTCTTTGGTTTCGAGACCAGCAATCTAGAGCAAGATAAGAAGAGATTCTTGGAAACAGGGCTGCAAGAATCAGAGGACCTCGCCGTCTACACTTGGGGGGAAGAGAGTTACGATGGCCTCGGCGATGCCCTCCTGGAGGGCGGCGATGAGTTGAATGAGGAGACTTTTGGTGGGGCCGGTGCCGTTGGTCAGTCTATATTCCGCAGCGTTCTCGAATCTGATGACATTAACGGGGATCCCGCCTTTCATTGCCAATACCCTTCATCACAGGCAAGGATTTCGATTTTTCGAGCCAGGCGTTCCCAGATCCTGGTGTTAGACATGAGCGCCGTGCAACTCCCCAAGAACCTCTGAGGGAGCGCACGCCTGCCCAAGAGCGTAGCTATGCTGCTCCGAAGCTCTCTGAGCGGGGTAAGCGATCTGCTCCTTTGAATCGGTATTCACAATCCCGGTACTTATCCACTGCATACTCTTTCCCTAACCTGGGTAGGCATTTCCCCAGCACCTGCTTCCGCATCTTCGGCTCCGCACTCGCTCGAGTCGATCTGGGACGACAAGTCTCCGTTTTCACTGCTCCGGCGTGGCAATGGGACGGCGCATGCCACGGATCATCGGCCTTCGTCGACATCGAGGCATCTTGCGTCGATGACGACATCCTCTCTCGCCCCTGGTCAACAGGTGTTCGCAGATCATCGTCGCGCATCCGATCAGCTGCACCAGTCTATCTCACATGGCGCTAACCCGCCGGGAGCCCGAACCGTACAGGAGATCGAGGCTGAGATGAGGATCGTGGCTCTGCAGGCACGGCAACGTCAAGAGCAAGAACTCAGGCAGCGGGAACGGGAGCTGAGATTGGCAGAGGAACAGCAGTTATTGCAACAGCAACAGCAACAGCAGCTTCGAGACCAAGAGCGTCTCCGCCTTTTGCAACTTCAGCAGCAGCAACTTATCCAGCAAGAACAGCAACTCCGTCTTCATCAGGCCCATCAACAACAGGTGACCCCGCCTCCGCGCTTGGCACATCACACGCAAGCTCAAGCTCAGACTCTGTTGCCGAGGACACAGTCACCCAGGTTCCATCAACAGCATCAACACCAGCAACAGATTTTGATACTCCAGCAAGAACAAGAGAGGCAGCAGCAAGAGCGATTGAAGGAGTTGCAGGAACGCCTGAGAATGGAGGAGCTCGAGAGGCAACTTCGTGCTCAGCAGCTTTCCCAGCTTCAGCAGCAGCCGTCGCTCCAGGCTCGCCGACAAGCAAGCTACGCTGACTTGCAGGCATTACAGCAACGTCGCACGCATTCTCCTGCCGCTGCTACCTTTGCTACGGGTTTGAGTGGAGGCGGGGAGCTACCGTCGATTAACCAGCAGAACACGCAGTTTTTGCCGCAGAGCATCCAGCTTCAACAAAGGCTTCTGTCGGAGATGGCTCAGGCGGAATTTATGCGAGATATGCAGGGGATCAGTCAGGCGGAGCAAGAGGCCCTCAGAGCAGAAGCTATGCGCAAGATCATGGAAACCGAACGGATGGAAGAAAAGCGACGGAGAAAAGCTTCCAAGATCGCTCACATGGTAAATCATCCTGGCTATTTCTGCGCGGGAGCGGTGTAATCCAGATTATTTTCTGCAGTCACGCTATAACGACCTTATGACGCAATCCGACAAGGATTTTATAACCCGCATTCAAGTATCGCAGCTTGTCACTCAAGATCCTTATGCAGAAGACTTTTACGCACAGGTTTATGGTGCCATTCTTCGTTCTCGTTTGGGTCTCCAACCCGGCGCGGATTCAGAACGCGTGTTGAAATTTGGAAGCGGAGGTGGTGTAGGATTGGGTATGCCGGGACACAAGTCAGGTGGTAGGAGACCAAGTGCCATGCAAAAAATGGAGGCGCAAGTAGAGCGGATCGTTAGTAACGCCAGAATGAGGGAAAGGGAGAAGGGGCTCCACTGTGAATTTATCTTCCTTGAACAGCTCGAGAGCGGATGCTGATTCGCGTTGATACCCAGCACTCCACAGCCTCCAAGGTGCCCTTGGTAAAACTTCTGGACGGAGCTATAAAGCTGCACCGCGCCAACTCCTACAGGTGGACTCTGCTAATGCGGCCGCCACACTGTCGGGTACGCACCCGCACATCTCGAGAGAGGACGGACAGGGGCACAGTCTCAGTAAAGACAGCGATGGCGCGGTACGCGAAGCTGCGAAACTGGGACGGGAGGCGTTGGGTGACGTAGCTGGCGTGAGTTGTTTCTCATTGTCGTCTTCTTTCTATCATAACTTACCCACTTATAGCAGGACGGCGTGGTCAGAAAAGATCCTCTCACGCGGCGTCAGGTTCTTGCTGCCCTCGAGTCGCTGTACGATCTTGCACTCAATATCGAGCAACTGAGGCGGAACCAGCCTCTCGAGGAGGACGAAGAAGCCGTCATTTTTTGGTGCGTACTAGCTTGCGTCACGGCATGAGCGTTGGTCATTGGACTGAATGTGCACACAGGCAGGAAGACTACGATAGCCTCGTTGAGGAAATATGGGTTGGCTTGCAAGTTTTGGTACCCCTCGAGACCAGGTCAGCCTCTGCACTAGACCTACAATGCAATGCAGAACGTACTAATGTTTGAGATGTGTAGCGACCCTCATCCGTTCATCTCACTACTCACTCCGGCAAAAGGCAAAAGAATCTTACCTAGGCTCAGTCGTCACATCCATCCCGCTCGCATGCTTACTCTTTTGACCCTTCTGATCGCATGCTTCTCTCAGCTGGATGTCGTTAAATATGCTCACTTACTCGATCTGCCCGAAGATTCTCACCTCCACACACAAAGCAGATCCCCCTCTTCCAATAGTGATGCGAACCCACCTGACAGAGACGAGGTGGAGAGGCAAACGCAGGCCTTTCTCGGAAGTGTGTTGCAGAGCATCTTGCCGGTCGTAGCCAAGGCAGAGCTAAGGCTTATCTCCGGCCTTTTGGGTTTGCTCTTAGACAGGAGCGATGCCGTGATGATTGCTCAGACTAGGGTACGTGGTGTTGCCTTTACAGAACCACGATAACTAAGAGATTGCAGCCTGGCATTGCGATATTGACGCTCTTCATGAGTCGGGTGGAAATCATCAAGCAGGGAATGAACGGTGTTCCCGAGACAGATATTCTTATACCCGAGGATGCTGAACAATGGTAGGGACATCGACGACCCACAAACGATCCATCTGATTTCGTTTACCAGGCAACTCATGTTTGATCACTTGTTCCAACTACTCGCACCTCATTTCCTGCTGCTCTTCCCCTCTACAAGACGTGCCCTCCAGCTTGCCGCTACGCCCACGCAACATAATATCCACGGTCGTACGCCTCCACAAGCTCCTGGCGCAGAACTGCTCGACCAGCCTGTCTGGCAATTCCTCGCCGCGCTGGCGCTCCATGCCTCGACGGAACAGCAGTCCACGCTGGTCGCTGGTCTGCGCGAAAAAGTGCTCGAAAACGTGGCGAGTGCGCAGAAAGGGTGGGGGGTGTCGGACGAGGAGGATAGAGAGGCCAAGCTTGCAAACGTGAATTTGTTTTTGCACGCCCTGGGCTTGGATAGCTCGCAGATCACGATCTAGACGAGGTGGTCACTGTCTTGCATTGGGGACCCCGTTACTCCCTTTAAATCCGCAATACATATTTTAGGTCTTGGTATGCTTTTTTTTCGGTGTCGTTTCGTCGTAGTTGGAAGGACAAAAGTATCTCTCGTGTTCCAGGAATTGTACGAATTACATGGCTTGGTTTTTGGCTGGTTCTCGGATCTATTTTGCTTTCAGGGAGTCCACACAGGAATGAATCCTGAGCTACCTCGAAACCATGCACTCACCGAATCGTAGTACAAATATTGGTTGGAAACATATACAGATCGAGGGCTTCCCGAGCTCAAAGAAGACGAATTATACTATGGAAATTACATTCCTTCCACAAGACGCGGATCGGGATAGCAGTGAACACACCATGACGGTGCAGCAAACCAGGGAACGTGGTATAGACCTAGATGTGGATGACAGATGTTCTAGTGTTAGATCTGGGCTTCGGTGGTTACGGGAGCTACAAGTGATGCAGTGTATGTATGATGTCTAATTAAAGGAAGCATGATAATCAATGTGTGAGTAGGCATGATATGGCAGGTAAGGCCTTAAGGCATTATGTAGAGTGCAAGGAACGTGCTTATGAGACATGGAACTGCTCGACGACGACGGCGCACGATGGTTCGGCCAAGTCGGCACAAGGCGGGGATTCAAGTTTGTCGAGGTGAAAGACTGTGCCGACAAGCCATTCGTGTATGACCCTTTCTTGGGCCTCGTTGAGAAAGGACTTGGGAGGAGCTTGATGGTGGGTCTTGTGTAAACCACGTACGCGGTTGCTGAGCGTCTGGCGGGCGACCTGTGATGCAATTCAGACGCTCGAGATCGTAGACATGACCAAGCTTGGAACGTCGCTCGCTCACCTCGTGGGCCTTTGCAGCCGCATGGATGGTCTTGTAAGTCCCATCAGTGAGGTCCTTGACGGCGAGCTCCATCCGGGCCTCATATTCTGGGTCCATGGTAGAAGCTCGCTGTCCTCGACGGCCCACCATCGCCAGCGACTGCGCCTTGTCGTGAATGAACGCGTCTCGCGTCACGGTGACCATAATTGAAGCTCCGCTTCGGCAGACGCTCGGCGAGTGACACTATTCAGAGGTAGGTAGCCAATAGACGTGAACTAAACAGACTTGTGCCAAACATGCGGTAGAACGAGACATTCGGTTTTCGACAATCGACAAGGCTAAAGAGGGACGTGGCACAAAAGATCTCGTACACTCGAGGGAAGCGATGCAGCACCCAAACACGCGCCCAACTCTGTCCTCCGTTCGTCGCCGCGCCTCTGGATCGCTTCCATCGAAGACACCTCTCCGACGAGATCCAACACGGGGAGTCGGACCCAGTCAGGCAACGCCCCTCCAGGCAAGTCCAACAATCTCGGACCATGCGGGTGCAGGGCGTCCCCTCCCGCCAGCGCACCCGAGAGATACATCAACGGGAGCGAAAACAGGTGCTTCTTCCTCTCGTACACCTCTTCCGGCGCGTCCTTGACGTGCGACCCCACCTCGAGATGGTTCGTCGACAGGGACACAAAATCGTCGTAGTTCGGGTAGAGCATGACGTACCCGCGGAGGTAGACGAGCTCGATAAAGTATTTCTTCCACGACTTGGTCCACTTGTTGGAGCGCACCCTTGGAACGATCGTGCTACCGATAGGGAGGGCGGATTGGGAGATGCGAAGGGAGAGGTAGTCGTGGAACTCGCGCCAAGGAGAGGGAAAGTAGAGTGCGCCCCAGCTGCATGGAATTTGAGAGAGGTAGGGAGTGGAGGGGTCGGCAAGCGACGCGGTGCGGAAGAGCGTGCGCGCGTTGAAGGCCTGGCGGCCTGTAGGACGAAGTTCGATGATTTTCTGCTGGTAGAGGCTGATCCCGAAGAGTTTTGAAGAAGAGGGACTGGACTCCCCGTATCTAGCGAAAATGTCAGGACACGCGATCGCCCGGATGAAGAGGAACAAAACTTGTAATGCAAGAGGGTCATTTTGAGCCATGCATAAGACAGAGGTGACAATTCAATGTCGTCCTCGAGTAACAAACCATACGAGTCATTGCAGTGTGGGTACCATGACTCGACGACAGCGGGGAGTAAGCCTCCGTGAATGACCCGATGGTGGAGAAAAACATCACCATGGGGCCAGTCGAAGCCGTGCACGACAAGCATAGTTTCTGGGTCAGAAGTTTGGTCCATATTGATGCGTATGTTGACCTTGTCACCGAAGAATAGCGTACGTTGGGCCGATTCAAGCAGACGCCGGAGCGAGTGTGGCCGGTTATTTGTGATCACACTGAGTGTAATTTCAGGGACGTTCCAATCTATGTTTCAGAAGTAGGGTAAGATTAGTCTGTGAAGGAGAGAGCACGGACGGCGCAGTTGATAGAGGGTCAGGCTACCGATCCACTCGGTGTAAGGCAACTCGCGGCGAGGAAGCCTGATCAGAGTGGTATTGAGAAAAGGGGGTTGCTCCAAAATTAACGAGAACGTTGATGAAACAAGGTCCTGGTGGTCCAAACCAATGACGATGTCGGGTACGGATCCAAGGGAGGCAAGCCAGTCGGATAAACTAGAGGTTTCCTTCGAGCGCTGAAAGTAGGGTACAGTGCAGTTCCTTTCGTTGACAACGCCGGAAAGTTGAGGGTCGTGGATAGTATCATAAAGATATGCCAATACGGTATATCCCTGGTGACGGAGCTTGCACGTCGCCGGGATAAAGTTTCCGAGGTCCTCTTTGCGGGGGAATACCAAAACAAGGAAACCTTTGGAGGATATAGGAAGATCGGCGGAATCCGAGTCGTCGTCTGATTCCTGAGTAGCGTTGGATTCCGTCCTGGGGTTGCAGTCCAAGATATCTGTACCGATAACGATGCCGCCAAACAAGCCAAGGGTCGATTTTGTAATATAAGTTCCTAGTGCAGGCCAGACCAAGGAAGGAGGGGAAGCGAGAGGTGCCCCGGCCAGGAGCGTGGAGGGAGCAACAAAGGGAGGGACGAGAAAGGCAGCTGGTTGTATGCGGTGCGAGGGCGAGAGCTGAGACCAATTACGAGACGAACCCGCGAATCCACGGGGTCCAACAGGGAGATGCACTGCACGCGGGTGCACTAGATACGCTCTGTCACACTCTGCTACATGCATGAGAGCGTGTTCGTCGAGGAGAAGAATCCACTGCGTCTTTACTCGAGCGATGACGTCGAGAGAGGCTTGATGGTGATGCACGAGGCCGGGCCATGGATAGAGGGACACCTTTGGATGGCCATGTGTCACATTCGACAGCACAACGCGGAGCTTGCGATTCGTGTCGGAGACGAGCGTGCGGGGACAGACGATCGCGACTTCGTATATGGTTGTGGAGACAAGAAAGGGGGCCAACAGCTGGTCGAGGCTGGCAAGGGTGCTGTGGATGACGGGCAGCACGACGGTCAGCGAACGGTCCGCGACAAAGGGGGCCTGTGCGAGGGGCCGGACGCTGGGCGGGGACGCGGTGAGCCAGAGGAGACCCAACCACGCGATGCTGAGGGCGAATATCCAGCGGAACATGGTTGATTACCAAGCACCACGTTCCTTGTTCTCCTCCACGATGGCCTCGACGTCCGACACAGCGCTCAAGGCGGAAATCGCCCGTCTCACAGGTACATTCATCGACAATCATCGCAGAACGTCGCTCACCAGCCGCAGGTGCAATCAACCAGCACAAGCAACGATCTCGCCCAGCCCAGGTCCCATCCTCGACCCGCGATGTTGTCATCGACGGCGTCACCTTTGAATCGTCCTCTCGCTCTCTCGTTCGCAAGGGCCGTGAGTCTCCCTCCCCCGTTGCAACCACCCTCCAGTAACAAAACCCCTCTAGCATCCACCAAGGTCCCCCTCAAGCCGATACCCCAGCCAACGGATTTTTCAAGGACAACCCACGGTCACCGCCTCCCTACCCATCGAGCTTACAAACCAAAGGTATCTTCTCGCACACAGCAACACCGACCAAGGAACCACAACATGACCCTCGACAACACCCGTCGCCCAACACAGTCTGTCCACAGTCCGTGCGACGATTCCAATCTGATCGCCCATTATAGCCGCCGCCAACCCAACAAGCGCATGAGATATCTCAACAAACCATGCCCCCGTTTTACCATGACAGGTGCGTCTCGAATTGCCTCCGCCCAACACCCTATCCTCAATACAGACGACCCCCTCTTCATACCACGGCTGCTCAGGTGCCTGCAGCCGTGGTCTCACTTGTATGTACCAGCACGATCCCAACAAGATTGCGATCTGCTGGCACTTTTTGCATGGCAACTGTCCCAACACCGCCGAGTCCTGCAATCTTTCCCATGACCCTATCCCGGAACGTACCCCCCTTTGTGTTCATTTTGCGAACAACGGGCGGTGTACCCGGGAGAATTGCCCGTTCCCTCACGTTCGCGTGGGCCAGCGACACGGCGTTTGTCGCGACTTTGCAGTCCTCGGCTATTGTTCCAAAGGTCTCGACTGTCAGATGCAACATGTCCGCGAGTGTCCAGACTTTGCGGAAAGGGGCACTTGTTCGACCAAGGGTTGCAAGCTCCCGCATGTCATCCGTGCAAATCGCAACCGCAAAGCGCCGACTGCAACGGGTACGACCAAGACCAGCGCTTCCTCGTCGGCCGCTGCCAGCGTTTCCGCCGTCACCTCTGGTTCTGACGGTACCTCTAACAACGCCTCGAGTTTAGAGCAGATCTCGCCCCAAAATGCTCAGCTTGGTGATGAGTACATATCTCTCATGTTCAATGAGAGCGAAGAAGAGAGTGATGACGACAGTGACGATAATGCCAATGATGCGGAGGACGAGGATGCTACTGATGAGGAAGAGGGCGATAGCCCCACTTGAGACCAGTCACTGGTCCTACGGATTCGCACTGATATTTGTTTGTGTTCATTTTGAATAAAATGTACTTTGCATCTCATCCAGTGTGAGTGTGATCCCTCAATTGACATGGTTTATTTTTTTGTCATGAGGCATATGGAGATAGTAAAACAACGCGATGAAGGCATGCAAATGAGAACCCATGAATCTTATGCCTCTGTCAGCTCACGCAGACGACGAACCGTGCTATGCCAGATTTAGAACAGGATTATTGAACGTGCATGCAGACATGGCTCACCTCCGCACTGTGGCAGCCGCAGTCGTCGCCACTGTCCAAGCACCGCCAGCGATCGTCTTTTTGCACGAACGGCAATGCCAGATGCCGACTGCTGTCCGCTTGACAGAATCCTGTTGAATCCGACGGTCAAGTACCTCTGTAAGCAGGCAAGACGAGATGCTTGCCTTGCCGCAGAACGTGCAAGTGTAACGGGCGTGTTGCGTCACTTCCATCTATGCAAGAAGCACGATAAGCCACGGCGCCGACGGCCGTCGTGGCAAATCAAAGCGCACCTTTTTCACCTGCTTTCGCAGGGAGGCACCGTAACGCTACGTCGAAAGGTTAGTCGAGCGGATGCGCTGGGGATGGCATGTACGCACGGTACCGTACTTTCCGGTCACACCGACTTTGCGAGTACGTTTTGTCTAGAAGTTCGTGAGCGGGATTGCCTTGAAGGAGAAGGGAGGACTTGCCATGCTGAAGGGCGGTAGTCTTGACGAGTCGAGTGTTCCCTGCACCGATATCGAGGGTATCCTCGATTGGCGTTGTCGGAAATCTCCGGTAAACTGTACAGTTCAGCCACATTTGTCAGCAACAGGTCATGTGACCTGTATGCATTCCAATCTTCCCCAGGGATGTCCATTGATTCGTCCTCTCCACTCCGGAAGACATGCACGCTCTCGGCGCCACGGAACCAGATAGCTCGGTTACTTATCTAGCGGTATACTCGGACGACTCAGAGTATGTCTGCATCCCAGTCCATACAGCATATAGACTTTGAATAACTACAAGCGCACTGCGCATCTTGGCCCGATCCGACCATACGCCCGTCGTCGACTCGTTGATTCCAGTCACCCATTCGAACGAGTCGGTCACGCCATCTAATCATAAACGGCTAACCACCGTCACCGTCGCCATCGTCCTCGCCTTTGTGGGTCTGTGCACCATCGTTGCGGTCCGACATTCCTCTTCTCATCTACCTCACCTCCCTTGTTCTGAGTCTTGACTAGATCTTGTTCTTCTTGGTTCGGTACGTTATGCGTCGGGCCGCCATCAAGCGTCGTCGTCAAGCCTCTTGGATCCTCCGGTCGGGCCAGTGGAACATGGAACCAAAGTGGACGAACGCACACGAAACGCGAACTGGTTGCTCCGACGCGTCCTCCTCGTTCTCGGCTTATCCGTACCCGCTCTCGGAGCATTTTTGAACGTCGACCGGTCTACGCAGCAGGTCGACCTCGATCGGTCCACGCGACATCATGTCTTGTACGAATGGCTCTCTCTCGCGTCGTTGGTTCTCGAGGCCGTCGACTTAGAGCTTATATACTGTATTTTTGTTCCACCCTGTAATTTCTTGTCTTGTGTGTCAAATTTGTTTGACGTCGGAGTAACACTCTGGTGAATGTAAATGGCTGTTGGGCTTCTTCTTCATGACCTAGTTCCCTCGTCACAATATGCGAAATCGACGATCAGTGTACATGGCTTGGTACAAGCATCCGAAGATCGGCCATAGAGCAGCTTATCACCACAGGCGCACCGGGCCACCGGCCCAGAAGAACCGGTTACGGCAATGTCATGGACTTTGTGAACGCTCCCCGGCGGGCCGGTAGCGGGCGGAAGAGGGATTTGCCGCGGTTTGACCTTGTTGATCCAAGCTTCTTGTGGTTCAATTCTTAAATACACCAACCGAGTTGCCCACGTCCGCTGTCTCTCCCAACCCCGTTCATCATGAGACACGTTCTTCTGCTACTTCCGGTTGTCGGGGGATCCCTCGCTGCGACTATTCCTACGTTCTATACCTCCGGGAATGCCCCGCAGGTCGTCCTCAACGGCCAGACCTTCGATGCGAGTCCCAGCGCAATGGAGGGATTCAGTCTCGATCTCAATGAGGAGCGGTTGGTTCAGATGGAAGGCAAAGACCCCGTGTGGATGACAGAACTCGAAAAGGTCCCACTGAGCCTACCTCACAGCGTATTGAACTAATGCAACGTTACTAGATCGAGGCGAAGGCGAAAGGAATCAAATTCTTTGACATGTAGGTACCCCCCAACTTGGTGCTCAGAGTGTTGTGGGACGACGATGTGTCTTAGCACAGATACACCTGACCTCGAAGCCTTCTCCCGCTTGAAGACACAAGACGCTGGTGCGTGTGTGCCAAGACTGGCCCGAAGCCTCGCTGAATGCCGAACAGTCTCTTACACACCGCCGAGGTTGCATAAACAAGTGACCAAGGTCATTGAAACTTTGTCGACTGCAGGACCAAGGAAAAACCTTGAGAAGTTTACGAGTTTCCGGACGCGATGTATGAGTCATTCATCCGACCTTGCTCTTCGCTGCTCATTATTGTTCTTTGGTAGATTATCGCAGCGAGGTCTGTCATGTCGTGGCATTGCGCGGTGCTTGTGCTAACGGACAAGTGTGCAGACCGGAAAACAGAGTCAGCAATGGTTGTTGTCGAAAGTGAACCAGGTATGATCCATGTTTATTATGCTGGTGATGTCGTCGGTCGAACCATTGTAGGTTACGGATGACAACGCGTCCCCCTCGTTGCGGCCTCACATCACGGTAGAGGAATTTAAACACTCGTGGGGCCAGAATACCATTGTAAGGGCTGTGCATTGCTGTTGACATGCCATTCATCTTTCTTGTTGCAGATTGCTAGAATCAATGGTTCATCTCCGATAGATGATCGGGTCATAATTATTAGTGCCCATCAAGACAGGCAAGTGGTTCGTCTACGTGCTCTGATGATCCTTATTCATGTATCCACAGCACCGCTTTCTGGCCTTTCGAGCCAGCGCCAGGTCAGTGTTGATTAGGCATTGGTGGATAATCTTGCCAAGTTTATTCAGGTGCTGACGACGACGGCTCTGGCACGGTCACCATCCTTGAGTCCTATCGTGCACTCCTGGCATCTGGTTTTGCTCCAGAAAGACCAGTCGAGTTTCATTGGTACTCCGCAGAAGTGAGATTCTTGATCGAAGTTAGTAGTCGGAGGCTTATTTGATATTCAGGAGCCTGGGTTGCTCGGATCACAGGCAGTTGCTCAGGCCTACGCAGCTCAGGGCGTGAGAGTTTATGGCATGAGCCAGGTATGGTCGCAAATATTGTATAAAGTTTTACTCACCGTCGTTAGTTTGACATGACTGCTTGGGTCAAACGGGGTACCAATGAGGAAGTTGGTGTGATCGTGGACTATGTAGATGACGAGTAAATTTCACTTTCGCTTTTCTCTTCATCTAAGAAGGCTGACGCGATTCCCTAGCCTGACTAACTTTAACAAGCTACTTGTTGATGCCTACCTTTCTATCCCTTATGTCGAGACCAGGTGTGGCTATGCATGTTCGGACCAGTATGTATCGTGTTGTACCTCTTCCCCTCTGGTGCTAATTGACATACTATAGTGCATCTTGGAGCAATGCTGGATATCCAGCCATCTTTACCATTGGTAATATTATTCTGACGTGGCTGTATTTATCTTACTCATCATGTTTCAGAATCATCGTTTCCGAACGCCAATCATGACAATATTCACTCAAGCAGAGAGTAAGTTCCAGCACGTTTCCATGAGTGGTTACTGATTCTTTCCAGTCGCATTGATATCTCAGATGAATTCTCATTTGATCACATGCTGGAGTTCTCGAAGCTGGCTGTAGCATTTGCAATTGAGCTTGGCACGATCTAACCTCTGAGATTTATGCTTGCTTCTGCTCAATGTAAATTATATTTGTGGTCACTATTAAGGTTGGGTACTGTTGTGTTCTTCCACTGAAGTCCAAAAATCCTGATCAGCAGGTAGAAACGTGAGATCTCCATTTCTCGGTTCTATATCCCAGAGCCTGTCCAACAGACTATGTGATGTAAATGAATGAAAACAGTCTAAGGGAGTGAGCAAGCATCATCAGATTTTTTTCTCGGCTCAGGGTGTTTTATTGAAGAATATTACAACAACAAATGAGTGGATAACTTGCCCAACAACAGAGATGACTCGAGGATGCTGTGACTCGAGTCAAGCGATCATAAATACGATTGAAAGTCCAATCTGAGTCCGATCCCACGAGACCCGCCGAAAAGAAAAACAATAAACAGGGAAAAAGTAACGTTCGTGTTACAACGTGAAGGCGAACGCCAGGATAAATCCCAGGACAAGTGCCTTGAGCGTGCGATCAAGTTCATCGAACTTCCTGGAGCTTGTCAAGTTTGGCCAAGCTTCAAGGAAGTGGAGTAGCAGTCGCAACGAATTCGTTCCACGCTTCCACGGTGGCAGTCGGGAAGAAATAAGTGGACGCGGTCGTAGAGGAACCATAGTAAATGCCTGCTTGACCGGGTATGATTTTGTTCCCAAGGGAGGACACCTCTCCTCCGACGACAGCGACCGATCCGGAGCTGGTGTTGGTGACGAGTCCCGTTTGGTTATTGCCAAATATAAACTCCCGAGCGACCGTGAGGGCCTGCAACTAGAGTATTAGACCGCGCAAGACGATAGAAATGATCTTCGCTGACAGAGACGGGGTTGGTATAACCGAGAAGATGTCCTGCGTGTACAGCAAGGATGAACTTCCAGCCACGTTCTTGGTGGACGATGCCCGCGAAATCGCCAGCGTCATTGTACCATGGTGTCTCCGGCTTGCGAGTGAAGCCCTGGATACCGCCGAATGTTGTATTCTACGAAATGGAATAAATGAGCGCCATGATTAGAGTTATTTCTGAAACCTCACTTGGATGGTTACTGTAGGAACACGTTAGCCACGTCACAGTGAACATGATAGGCGGCTTACCTTGAGAACCAAGATGGGGGATGAGAGCATCGTCGTTTGCAGAAAATATAACCACCGTCATGTTATGCGCTGTTGCATTCGTCGCGAGGTCAGTTAAGAATGACATTGGTCTAATCTCTCTTGAGTATACACAATTGATTATGCATCAAGGCACCTGCTTACTCGATACCTGGGAAAGAGTTCGCCTCAATAACCTTTCATCAGATTCGAAAGAAGAGATGAAACATACTTGGGTCTGGGTTGGAAAAATCTATGGACGGATTGATGAATACGGAATTGGGATACGCGGGAGCAGGCTTACTGTTACCAAACGGATAGTAGAAACTCATGATCCAATCCTTGCTTGTAGGAGCATGGATCGCAGCACGAGTTTGTGGGTCTGGGCGAAGTAGGATCAGTATGCATTTTATCAACACATGGCTAGGGGCAAACCGTCAAGGAATATAGAGGGATCTAGACCAACTTCCGGGTTCAAACCATCAGGAATGTTGTAAACATCGAACATGCCCCCCGAGCTCTGACTTAAAGCTATAACGCAAGTCTTTAATCAGTAAACGATTAGAATGTCGCAACAAGAACGTCGTACACCAAGGGAACGTGAAGTTGACGGCGTAGTCCAGCATCTCGTCGAACAGATCACAACCGTACCAAGAGTCGATAGTTCCGTTCGCGCGATCGGCGAGACTGCGCTTCCATGCCTCGCGCGCACGTATTCTCTCGCGTTTTGAAAGGGTACTATCTCGTTTGGTGAGTTTAGCGGCGAACCGGTTCTGAGCTTCTAGCATGAACTCTTGCTTTGTGAACTTCGTTCTGTAGTTCCCTGAAACTGTGTTGGCAGAGGCAGGGCTATTGCCAGTGACATATGTCAGGGTGGGGAAGGGCTCAGGTTGGGGATATTGGAGGGTGAGGTCGTAACCACATAGATGTGTCCTAAAAACATATGAACACTTCCACATCATTACATATGCATTCACGTACTGTTCGCGGAAGTACTCCAAGACGTCGGTATCGTACCCGATAATTTGCGGATAGGTTTCTAAAACGCTGACCACAGGTAAAAGAGCGAAGGTCTCCACAGACGCTATCGACCCATCGCCAATGGCGATTCCCGCAAGCTTGACAGGAGGGTTATCCATTTCAAAGTAAGCTTTGGTGATATAAGGCTGAGGGGCTGTTACGGGCACAAACCTACTCAAGGTGGGGTGCTACTCACTATGTACGTTCCGGCGTAGCTCTCACCTGAGAGGTATAAGGGACGGGTCGCGAGTCCAGGAAACACCTTGACAAGGTTCTCCAGGAAGCCCATCTGGGTGATGCATGAGTACTTGACCACGCGAAACCGGCAAAATCTCACAAAATCAGTCGCTGTTTGGTCCTCGTCGTACACTTGACGGAAAGTCAACGTCGATTCAGGTCAGGGCATGTTTATGGTCCTCACCATAACCCGCTGAGTCGGCAGTACTAAATCCAGTCCCACTGAGACATATCCATTAGACAGACCCGCCACCGCGAAGATGAAAAGCGACGCACACTGGCTGGTCAATCCACACGTAATCAGCCACATTGGTCCAGGCATATTGGTTCTCGTACAGTGAACCATTGGCCGAGACATGAATAGGGCCATTCTGTGCCAGATGTGAATTGGGCGACACGAACCGATACGCCAACCGATAAAACAGACCTCAGTGAAAAGCCCGACAAGGCTAGAAGATCCAGGACTGTCGAAACGCGATGGATCAGCCAAAGAAGTGTGCAAGGGTACAAACCCACCCTCCGTTGAGCCAGATACCCCACGGTTCGTCACTGGCAGCGGTGAGCGAGCCATTCGATGACTCGAATGCCCAAAAGAAGAGAGTATCATTCGGATGACCCTCTCTCTGGACAGGAATATTTCCCGCCCAGTTGCGGGCAAGGGGCCATGTAACGTTGGGAAGACTGTCGGTCACTTGGAAGTCTGCGCGCAAAGATAGGTAAGCTCGGCAGGAGGTGTTGCAGAAGTATATTTCCACGCACAGGCCTGCCACTCTGGACCATAATCACTGGTTGGCATGCCAGGGTAAACCTGCGGCCAGCTGCTAGGAGGTGTAGGTCCTGTGGCAGGATGCTGAGCGTTTACTAGCAAGGTGAGGGCAAGCCCTGGGAACAAAAGTATCGCACATGACTTCAAGTCCATGGCCAGGAGAAGGGAAACACTAATAGTAAGTTACGGAAGTGGGAGAGTTAGGTGGGCGTTAGCAACTTACGTAGGGCTTTTATAGCTATAGGATGGAACGGCATGCACGGAAACGAGGCGGCGCAGTTGGACGCTAGGACCCACACTATTGTGTGGGTCGCTTACTTACTATTGTTCAACGTTGGTCGCGATTTCTGCAACGGGAAAGATTTCTAGTCTTCTCGGATGCAGCAGTGACGTCGGGTCCATGCTCCGAATGCCAACGCACCAGCCATATATGGGTAGACTCCGTGACGTCCAACGGTGTGTACGACAGAGGATCAACACCTCGATCACCGCGAGGGAAGCACGAAGCATCCGAGGGATCCGCATGATCTCCCAAAGTCTGATCCCAGCCTCTTCAAGTCTCGCATAGTAAGTCGAACACGAAATCTGGCGCAGTTCGAGTACGCCGTTTCGGGCCATTCGGAGATGCCGAGCTCGCCACTCAGTCCGTCACGGTTTTATCGATCCGTAGTATCAGATAATCCGTAGCTTTTGTGGCGAACAGCATCCCTCACACCCATCCGGCCTCAGCCCGGACAGCCTCATTCGACAGCCTTCCATGGCATCTATCTCAGACTCTGAAAGTTATGTGGAAGCCCTCGCCCGAAACGCCAAGGCGGCCTTCGAGGCTTCGCAATTGCTTCCCTCCAGTATTCGCGAAACCGCTCTGAAAATCATCGCAGACGAACTCGAGAAGAACAGAGATTCCATTCTCAGCGCTAATCAAGAAGACATCAAGGACGCTCAGCGAGAAGTGGACGCTGGCCGTATGTCGGGGCCCATGCTCAATCGGTTGGACCTTGGCAAACCCTCCAAATGGGAACAAATGGTCAAAGGTGTTACGGACGTTGCCAAGCTTCCGGATCCCACTGGGATCGTCTCGTATGCTTCCAAACTCGACGATGAGTTAGAACTCTATCGTGTTTCATGTCCAATCGGCGTCCTTTTGGTCGTATTCGAAGCTCGCCCAGAAGTCGTCGTAAATATAGCGGCCTTGGCAATCAAATCTGGTGAGCGGTCCTTCGAGTTCTTCCGTAGCGTATTACGAATACGCCGAACAGGAAATACCGCCATCCTGAAAGGGGGGAAAGAGTCCAACAGAACGACAGTCGAACTCGCCAAGGCCATCTCAGAAGGTTTGAAGCAGTCGTCACTACCTGCGACCTACATCCAGACGGTCCAAACCAGAGCAGAAGTCTCTGCATTGCTAGCGCTCGATCAGCTCATAGATCTGGTTATCCCAAGAGGCAGTAATGAACTGGTCAGAAACATTCAAAATCATACGAGAATTCCCGTCATGGGACACGCAGATGGCCTCTGTCACGTTTATCTGCACCATGATGCTGATCCGGAAAAGGCTGTGCGCGTTGTGGTGGACTCCAAGGTTGGCGCACTCTACCGTTCCGCGAGGTAAATGGTTGAGGCGAAAGCAATATAGATCGATTACCCTTCTGCGTGCAATGCCGCGGAGACTCTGCTGGTCCACAGGAGCTTATTGGACACTCTCTGGATAGAGGTCGCGCGTGCCCTGTTGACCGCTGGTGTACAACTTATCTGTGACGAAGAAACCCTTGCCGCAATTCCCCAGTCTGTTGCTCGCGCGAATCCGAACAGGATCGTCAGTTCTGATGAGCAATCCTATCGTACGGAGCACCTCGACTTGAAACTCTCCGTCAAAACTGTCGATTCGCTAGACGCTGCGATCCACCATATCAACACTCACTCCTCACACCACACCGATGCGATAGTCACCGAATCAGAGGCAGATGGATCTAAATTCTGTCGTGGTGTCGATTCGGCTGGGACATTTGTCAACGCTAGCACGCGCTTCGCGGACGGTTTTAGATACGGGTTCGGCACGGAGGTCGGTATCAGCACGGGGAAGATACATGCGAGGGGTCCTGTAGGCCTTGAGGGATTGGTAATCTACAAATATGTGGTGCGGAGTAAAGACAAAAAGGGACACGTTGTGAGGGAGTTCGGAGTGGGAGAGGGCAAGAAAAGATATATGCATACTCCAATAGAAACATCTGGCGCCCCATTTTGAGTATATATCAATGTACGAGTTATAAACTCTAGGACATCGTCACGACGATGCTATGTCATTGTCATTTTCTAGCTTGGCCTTCTTTGTTATGGGACTGCCGTCAGCATCATCGACTTTTCGTTTCGCACCACCCTCATTTTCGAGTGGCTTTTTCTTCTTTTTCACCATAGAAGTGAGATCGTGGACAACGGCCGCCTGGCCGGGTACAGCTATTGAACTCGAGTTCAGTTCCTGATCAAGTACTCTTGCAGCCAGAGCAGGAGCTGATTCTGTCGGCGCCTTTGGTGTTGTCTTTAGCTCGTCGACCTGGAGGACAATAGACTAGTCAGAGCATGTTAGTGAGTACTATAGTTCGACCGACCTTCAAGGCAAGATCCTCTTTCAGACCCTCCATCTCCTGGAGTTCGCTTTCCATTTGGCTTTTTGACATATTCCGCACAAGGTCTCCAGCCACCAACAGGAAAGGGGTCCCTTTCCCTTTCCCTTTCTTGTCCTCTCCTCGCTCCGCAACGGGAGCGGGCGGCAACTCGCTGTTAAGCCCATCCTTCAGTTCCTGAATTCGCTCCAAGACACTTTCAAGTGCTTTCTCCACGTGTTCAATGGCATCCGAGAGCCGTCCGGAAGTCAGATCAAGGACCAGACTCAACCTGTAGTGAGCTTCGGCAATCTGTCGTGAGGACGTCGGTAAGAGCTCAACCTTGAGGGCAAGACCCGCAGAGTAGTCAGCTATAGCCTGGTCAAACTTCTCTGAGGATACACATCAACGATCCGACAACGACGTAGCACTGGGGCCGTACCAGTTTCCAAGGACACATCTCCGAGTGCGATGTAGATATCTGCTAGTTTCAGCTTGGTTTCATCGTCTCTGTCGGTTTCCTTTTCATATATACCACGAGCGAGTTCGAATACTTCCCAAGCGGCGTTGAAGTCATCTTCTGGTTCGCCTTCCTCGCCTTCATCTTCGTTGTCACTTTCCTCCTCGGGTTCCTTGGCAGATTGACCCAATAGATCAACGGTTCCATCCTCGTCCTCCTCTCCTTCCCCTTCATCTCCGAACTCCAGGATGGGACCGTTGCCCGGCCCTGTGGCGGGTAAGCACCTGTTAGACATAGTGATGGGGCACAATGAGCGACGTCCTACGTTTCTCCTCTTCGCCCTGTGGACCGGGCTCGGGCTCTTTCCCGAGCACCGAAGCTTGAGATATCGCGTTCTCCAAAAGCGCTTTCCCATATGAGAAATACAAATCTGCCATCTCCGGCGCGTCTTCGTGGTGTTTCTTTGTCCTATACGAAAAGAAGGACCACGAACGTCGTCGGTGGATTGGCGGTATGGAAAAGTGTTCGACTTACTGCAACTCGAGCGCTGTGGCGTAGTGTTCTACGGCTTGTTCGTACTTCTTGAGCGCGAACGCGCGTCGAGCGTGTTCGAGCGCTGTCTCGACGGTCATTGTGGGAGGCGCGTCGGCGCCAGCTTGAACGTCTGTGGTTGAATTCTCGCTGACATGGTGTATTAGCTCAGAATTGTGCGCAGGAAATGCAAAAGTGGCCTTACGATGCCATCGATGTTCGTCGGAGGTATGGCGTGTACTGACTTAGATCAGTGGCGTCAAAACGCGTCCGGGATGACGCGGGCGTGATATTTACATCTAATTACAAGTGTTGTGCTACCTCAACGAACACGTCATAAATAATCTGATCGTCAGTGGGACTACATGAGGTGGGTATTCAAGAGAGTGTGGGTAGGTACCTAGATTACAGAGTGGCTTGAAAAGAAGGTGGAAATCAGTGTCGAGGGTCCTCAAATCTGGACTGAAATCATGAGCTGAAAAGTGACCTTGTAAAAAAAAGAGAACCACTGGATCGATATCAAAGGGGAGAGAGAACAGACAACAAAGAAAAGTAGCAGGGAAATGCTAGATCAAAGAGGCCGCCGCATTTTGCTGCTGCGTATTCGAACTGTCCTGACCAAAATGGGTGAAAGACGGACTGAATGCACCATGTCCGAATCCAGAACCAAATAGAGGCAAGGCACCAGTCCCATTGCTTAGCCCACCAAACGGTGGTGTCGATGCAGAAGACGCGAGTGTACTGGGCACGCCGCTTACAGTTGACGGTGCGGTCGTTGTAGCGAACATTGTCGCCCGAAACGGGTTTGCAGCTCCGAGAGCTCCAGTAGCCTGAGGGCGGAGACCAACACCAGGAGTGAATCCTCCGTTCATGCTCTGTGAAGCGATAGGTACACCCGTTGGCTGGGGATTTATGGTTCCATGTATATTACTGTCTTTGCCCACTCTGGACGCAAATACAGATCCATTAAGGGTGGGTAGCGGTGGAGTAGCCGAATGGGTGGTTGTTTGTGCACTCGGATCAGGTGTTGAAGCGCCAGATTGAGGTATGGGAGGAAGGGACTCTAGCAGCGAGGCACCAAAGCTGGAAGTGGGTTTGAACGGCTTCACCCCACCAAAACCAGTAGGCTGGGTTTTGATGGGGCCGGTCATCGGGATCGAGGGAGCAAGCGACGAGACAGTGGAGTTGGTGGGTTGGGAAGATAGGGAAGAAAAGAGTGAATCCGAGACATTCGAGCTGGTGTTGGTAGGAGCCACCTGAAAATTGGGAGGATGCGAACCGAGATGGTTCAGATCGCCACTGAGGGAGGGAGAATTCTCTCCAAGTTTATTTGTGAAGACAAACGAGGACGCAACAGTCGAGAAGGCTGATTCTGTTGTAGTAGTGGTGGTGCTTTGTGTTTTGTGACTACCGGCAGCAACCGACTGCAACTGGGATATTGGTTGGCTACCGTCTACACCTGGCCGCCCGAAACCGATGGAGAGTTCCAAAAGGGTCGGTGGTTTAGGAACAGGCGGGGCCGGAGCCACCGGAACACCGAATGGGTTACGCGAGCCTGTTTGGTGTGATTTCACAGGCTGCGCGATAGGAGGAGATGTAAATGACGGGTTGGCAACAATGCTAGTGAGCGGCGTGGACGCAGGTCGCGCAGGTACCTCCACTGGTTGTCGGATAGCCATGGGTTGTCCAGGCGACTGTGATTGCAGGTTACTCGCCATCTGGAAGATGGGTTCTGTTTGCAGTGCAGGCGGTGGAGGCATCGGCGCGATTCCATTGCTATTGGGTGTGGGCATTCCAGTCGCCTGCGGAACGAGCACACTTTGCCTGAAGGGATTTGCGCCAGTGGGTTGAGGTCGTAGAAATCCAGTGGTCGGCCCGGGTTGCCAGCCTGTTGCTTGTTGAGGAACGAACGTCGAGAATGGCCGATGCTGAGCCCGCTGTGGTTCGATAGCAAGGTTGTTAGACTGAGATGATGATAAAGGCTGAGTCTGCTGAAATGGTTGTGCAAATTGAAATGGTAAGGAAGGGGGGAAACCCGTAGATTGCATCTGAACCTGTCCACCGAACGGCTGGGAAGGAAAAGCACCAGTCATCTGTCGCTGAATGAATGGGTTGTGTGGCGTCTGCTGCTGGAACTGATTGCCCGTGGCGCTGGGTATTTTGTTACGAAAAGATCAACAGTATGAGAACAGAACCCACCTGCCAGTAACGGGGTTAAAAATAGGTGTTTGCTCCTCTTCAATAGAGGTGAAGAAGTCTGCCATAACATGATTGACGTCAGGCTTGCTATTAGCGCCAGAGGGAGGGGGGGACGGGCGTTTAACCGATGTGTCGGTAGTCGTCGAGTTCGCCGATGTTATAGGAGTACCTTGAGTAAACATGACTAAAATTCGGGCGTAAGTGATTGATAGACACGATACCTCTAGGTACCTGAGCTGAAGGAGCACGATTGCGATCTTTAGGGTTTCTGTCGACGGCTCCTTTGCTTGCCTTGTACTCGACCCTATTCTGCTCAAAGTTTGGGTCATTGAGGTACTCCTGAAGCGAACTTGCGAGAGAAACTGGGGCCTGTAGTTTCATTAACATTATTTCCACGAGGATGACCCCGGACCCACATGCTTCAAGTTTGGTATTGGAACATTCAAGAGATTCTGGAGTTTCTTGGCAACACCAAGGTATTCAACGACCCGCTCGGTTTGACCGCAGAAATTACGATAGATGCTTAGGGCATCCTCCGCATCGTATTTTGACATCTCAAAGTAATGCTCTGAGTCCATTGAGCACGGCGGGATCGACTGTATGAATGGCGATCCTCACCAAGCACATTTATCACGCCTTCGTTACCCGCCTGAAATAGGATGAGGAGATCCTTGACAAGTATCCTCAATGCAGTGATAGTGAGCTCGTCTTCCAGATCATCCAGATAGAACTGAATGCAAACGTCTCACTAGAGAGCATTTGAGCGTCATACTGAAGCTTACCCGACATTCCACGAGTGAGTCGATCATCTTCTGTACTGTTTTTGTTTCCCTAAGCAAGCCCTTCTCCACCGTCATGACACGAAGCTTGCGACCCATGATGGTCTTGCTTCTTTGGGGTGCCTTAGATTTGGATGACGATGCTTTGGGCGGCGGTGCCGTGGTGTATGCCATGTCTTCTTCGATGGAATTGTTGAGGCGCAGATCACGATTGGTCTCGGCCTGTACTCGGATTGCATCGTGTTTTAGCTCACGGAACGCCCGTATGCGAGCGTCGAGATAAAGTGCGTAGTGTTGTATATTCTGAGGAGCATTGTAACCTGGACGGACGGCAATAAGCGGCTGTATGGCGAGACAAGTAGAGAGCTCGGATACCTTCCCAATTTGCGGCAGAGACATTACGCAGACGCAGGACCTCGGAAGAGGAGAGGTGAGAAAGCACGTTGTCGGTTGCACCGTTGCGAATCATGGTGTGCAAGACGATCAGAGCCTTGAATACGACCTGTGCGATCCAGGATGAGGCGGGGTAAGGTACAACAATGGGTCAACAGGACGTGTTGCGCACAATGGCATTTGGTTCCCGTAGACGAGGGACGAGGGCCTTGCAGACATCGTAAACAGCACCGTCTTCGGACCAAGTAGCGGCGATGATGGGATCTAGGTACTGGGACACGGAACGTTGTGGGCCAGGAGGGATCGAGGGTGCGGTCACATACCTTTGCCTTTGGGGGGGCAGGCTTTGGCTTGCAAGCCAACTTGACGACCTTGTCGAAGCTCGACATGTCGCTCGCTGCCCGCACAATTTCCTCGAATATTTCCGCAGCTTTCAAACTCAGCCTTGCAATATTTTCGCGGGATATAATTCGCACGGACCCCCTATTAGTACTTGGAGATCTGACGTCGATATCCCATGACGTTCCTGACCAGGCTCAGTCGCTCCCTGCCAGGTCCCCCGACTCCCCGTCGTGCCATCACTGTCCGCCATGTTGCGTTCGTCCTGGCCTTCTCAGCAGCGTTGTGGACGCTCTATCACAGCTATTTGAAGACAGGTGAAACCCTCTTCCCACAGGAGCACGGCTTTTTTTGGCCTCCCGACACCCCAGAAATCTGGGCCGACAAGGCAGCCCAAGTAAAGAATGCGTTCTTGCACGCCTATCACGGCTACGAGCGTCACGCCTTCCCCCATGATGAACTGCGACCTATTTCGAACAGAAGCATCGACAAGTAAGCCTTCCGCTCTACCCAAAGTATCACGTTCACCTGGGCGATGATAGCTTCAATGGTTGGGGTGTCACTGCCGTCGATTCCCTTGATACTATGCTTCTCATGGGCTTACAGGACGAGTACGCGCGTGCCATCCCCATGATCACAGCCACCAACTTTTCTTTGCCTGCGGTACGCTCCCTTCAAGTGGTTCATCCCGCACGACTGACTATCACAGAATACCAATGTACCTTTCTTCGAAACGGTCATTCGTTATCTCGGTGGTCTTTTGTCTGCTTATGCGCTGTCCACGGACAGTATTTTGCGAGACAAAGCAGACGAACTCGCAACAAAGCTTTCACCCGCCTTCAATACATCCAGTGGACTCCCCCGATTTGCGGTGGATACTTACAAGTGCGCCAGGCCCATATTCGTTTTAGGTACCCGTTATCGACACTCCCTCTAGCTCCAGTGCAATCCCTGGGCCGCGGTTGGCCCCCGGCGCGCTTGCTGAAATAGCATCGTTCCAGCTGGAATTTGCGTACCTAGGCAAAATTACAGGAAAGAAAGCGCACGTCGATCGTGTCAGTCTTGTCCTATCCTGTCCTCACCATAGAAAGCCCTGACAGTATTAGGCAACAACGGTCACCAATCTTTTCCACGACACCAACCTCAGTTTATCGGGAGGCATGTATCCAACCTATTGGGACCTACATGACGGAAAACCGACAAATCGTGCGTGGTCTGAACCGACAATCCATGGAACTCACTGATATCCCGACAGTTCGTCTATCCGTTGGATCCGCTGCTGATAGTGCTCACGAATATACCCTCAAGCAATTTCTCCTCACTGCACGCTCAGATAGAGCCAATCTTGAAATGTGTTAGCTTCTTCCTCTGCGTTCCCGGCATGCGTCCTGACTGTACCTCCCAAGACCTGAGATTTACCACTCATGTTATCAATAACCTCCTTTATGTTTCGTCCCAACGTCAACTACTTTACGTTACTGATTCGACAATTAACGGGAACAGGACCGCAACCTCGCACTCCTTCGAGCACTTGTCTTGCTTCTTCCCCGGTCTATTGGCATTAGGAGTGCACCTCCTTCCTTTGAATAACCTTGAGACCACCGGAATCAATATTACTCAATTCGGTGATGATCTCCCTCCAAAATACCGCCAGGGATACGAAGCTCTCGCCGGATTTGACCTCGCAGACCTTCACCTTTGGGCCGCTGAGGGTCTTGCACAAATGTGTTATCTTTCATATGCAGACCAACCCTCGGGACTGGGACCAGATGTCGTTGCCATGCGTATTGGTAAGACCGGTCCAATCAGGTGGATGGATGCGATGCAGAGGTGGAAGGCAAGTGGTCAGCCAGGTTCACCACCTGGTGTGGGCGACAAGCGCCCGTGGGTTCGAAATCCAAAGGCAGTGACTGTGAAGGAGAAGCAAACTGATACCATCACGAGGGATTATGGCATCAAGAATACAGCTTATTATTTGCGACCCGAGGTGCGACTGCTGTTGCCACCATTGAGTAGTGTTGCTAAGATTATCTTTGCAGACCGTTGAGTCGTTTTACATCTTATGGCGGACGACCGGGGACGTCAAATGGCGCCATAGAGGCTGGAGTGTCTTCCAGGCTATTGAGCGCGTCGCAAAGACGCCATCAGGATATGCCAATGTGGACAGAGTCCAATCTGCGGATCCCATCCTACAAGATTCGATGCCGAGGTTAGTAAAGTCAAGATAAATTCGATTGCATGGCCACTTATAATCTAACGCCAGTTACTTCCTGGCTGAGACACTCAAATATCTCTACCTCTTGTTCTTGGACGATGATATTGTTCCGCTAGAGAAGTGGGTTTTCAACACTGAGGCTCACCCACTTCCCGTATTCGACTGGACCGAATCGGAGAAGGAAAGATATTATAGCATTGTCCAGCCTGAGGCGCATGTCTAGTTGAAGTGACCACTTCGTTGTATTCATTGTGCTGCGTCACGGATCGTTCTCTGGCGGTAGTGAGCACTGGCTCTAGCGTTGTATACACTACTTTGTCACTTGACAGGCTCATCCTCGCCATGTCATTCATTGTTGGCAAGTTGTCATGCCGCCGGGCCGTCACGGTTGTAGTGGGTTGAACCGGGGCACACTGGGCGCTACATAAGGCAATTCCGAGTGTCCCCTGACAGGCTTGTCCGTCATTCCGACCGCCATGGCAGGCCTTAAGCAAGGCGACTTTGTGGGATCTTTGGACTGTGGAACAACGTGAGATTTGCATTATTGCTTGTATACTGCAAGGAGGTCGTGATACTGATTTATGCCATCGTGCGGTCTTGCAGCTCAGTCAGGTTCATCATTTTCGATCGACATGCAGATATCGTCGCACAATCTCAGTCTGAGTTTCCTCAATATTATCCCAATCCAGGGTAGGTTCCGACATCTGATTCCGACGGGCTGGTCATCCGACTAAATAGATGGCACGAGCATGATCCCGATGAAATAGAGAAGGTTTCGGAAGCCTGTATCACTAACGCTTGCAAACACTTGGAGAACAATGGCTGGGCTAAAGAAAGCGTCAGGGTGATAGGTTTGTACGGTGCATTTTCCATCATTTTCCCTGCCATTTCAGGTTCTTTCTCCAAGGTATCACGAACCAACGAGAAACGACCGTGGCATGGCATCGCAGGACAGGAAAACCATTGTGCAGGGCCATTGTATGGACTGACTCGAGGACGAAAAACACGGTAGCCCATTACGAACAAGTGCTCGCAAATACTGGGCTTGAAGTCACGTTAGGTCAATTCAGGAAAGGAGAGGACGGTATCAATGCCCTGCGTGATATGTGAGCTTGTCGGTTTTACTCGCTTCGTGCTCTTTCTCTCATCGATAGTGCTCGGTCAGAACCGGGTTGAAACTCTCGACATATTTCTCCGCTATCAAATTGCGGTGGATGATCGACAACTATCCGGAGGTCAAAAAAGCTCATGCGGAAGATGACCTACTCTTCGGTACGGTGGAGTCTTGGGTTGCGTATGTAGGTGATGCAATATATCTTTCTGGGTTGTGAATGACTCACAGACTGGGGTAGAACCTAACTGGAGGGCCGGCTGGAGGCATCCATGTCGGAGATGTGACGAATGCGTCGCGAACCCTCCTCATGAACCTCCATACGTTAGAATGGGACGGTAGAATGCTCAAATTTTTCGACCTTCGGTCATCTATTCTCCCGACACTTGTCTCTTCCTCAGAAGTCTACGGTCACATTGCCGACGGTCCATTGAAAGGTATACCCATTGGAGGCCTGGTCGGCGATCAGCAAGGCGCACTAATCGGGAACAAATGTTTGAAAGGAGGGGAGGCTAAATGCACTTACGGAACCGGTGCATTCTTGCTATTTTGCACGGGTGAAGAAATTGTTCAGAGCAGTCATGGGCTGTTGAGCACCGTAACCGCCATTCTTGTGAACCCCATCCATAGTACTGAGAATTTGGTTAGGTTGCATACCAACCTGGTCCTGGCACAACTCCTGTGTATGCCTTGGAGGGTAGTGGTAAGCAGTCGTTCATCTCACCCGCTGTCCTCTTGACCGAATCATCGACGATGTAGTCGGTGTTGCAGGAAGTGCCATCAAATGGTTTGCGTTGTGACACGGGATGAGTGAAACACTGGGCTAACTGGCTTCAGGCTGCGGGATTCCATGGGTTTCATCAAGTCTGCGAGCGAGATAAACGATCTGGCACGATCCACTCCTGATTCCGGCGGTATATACTTTGTGACGGCATTTTCTGGTCTGCTGGCACCCTACTGGGATCCTGGGGCTGCCGGGCTAATCATCGGTATAAGGACACTGTCCCTTTCTACCAGTTCGATATTTAGGAAGCTGACTGTCAAGGCTGTATACAGGGTTATCATCGTATACCACCCCCGCCCATATTGCGCGTGCGGCGATAGAAGCAAACGCCTTCCAAACAAGAGCCATATTAGAGAGCATGAAACTAGACTCCATGACCGACCTCAAACATCTCAAGGTTGACGGGGGGATGACTAACGGAGATGCCTGTATGGAGATCTTGGCAGACATTGGGGGCTTCGACGTCATTAGACCCGAGATGAGGGAGTAAGTAGCTATATTCCGGCCAGGGTGACTCAGCGCTGAGTGTGGTCATCGACAGGTCGACGGCGCTGGGGTCTGCTCTGCTGGCTGGAGCTGCTATCCGCCTATTCGGATGGGACCTATCGAAACCGGAGACACTCACTGAGGTCAACACCAAGGGGAGTAAAGAGTTCACACCCCGGACCTCGTTGGTTCAAAGGGACAAGGCTTGGGCGGCATGGCAGCGTGCCGTCGAGCGATCCAAAGGATGGGAAGGAGGAGTCGCAACTTGAGTACCCTTCCGACGGATTCAGGAGTACACCACAGCACGAATTCCTATATCCTAGGCAGCAAATGACATGTATTTATTGCGTATGTCATCTAAATATTTTCAGAGGGTCTGATTTTTTCCTGCTTCCACTGCTTGCTCCGCCCCTACCTCCGCCCCTACCTCCACCCCCTCGTCCACCCCCTCGTCCACGACGCCGACTAGACGGGTTTCTGAAGGGTGCAAAGCTAACCTTCGGCTTGGACGAACTCGACGTAGTGGAGTCCCCTTCCTGGGTTCCAACAACTGGGGCCATACGAGGTAGGAGATATTTTGGCACATGCTTCATGTGTGCCTGGACCCTCATGGGATGTAATGGCTTATCGTGCCGAAGATATTCAAGATCTAGTGGATTATCCTCAAAGTGTGCCTGCACCCAGTGAGCAATTCAGAGATACGAACGCAAAACACTTGTACGCACCTTGAGTTTTTCAGAGTTGAGAATCTCTGTTTTCAGCTCCTTTATTCGGGCCTCCTTAATAATACTCCGGGTTACAGAGCGTAGGGCATCCTCCATCCTATACCTGAACGCCTCGACTTGTTGCATATCGAATTGATATTCCTTGATCGCGTTCCCCCTAGCAATTTGCTCTCTCTCAATCTTCGCAAAGACTGTCTCATCATCTTTGGAACTCTCGAGACAACCCACGACCTTGTTTTTCCCCCACTCCTCCGCGGGCACCACAAACGATAGAGACATTCCTGTGCGACCTGCGCGAGCTGTCCGTCCAACACGGTGTGTGTATGACTTAGAAGACGATGGAAGATCAAAGTTCACCACACAGGCGACATCCACAAAGTCAACTCCGCGAGTGACGCCATATTCTCTATCCGATATTTTCTTCTTTTTGCGCTTGGCAGGCCTGGAAGGGCCTGGTTTCGGTGATAAGGATCGTTCACGTTTTCGTGATGAGGGTTGACCAGTGTCCCCCAGAGCGGAAAGGTTGTCTCGCGGCCCTTGTTCATCCTCTTGTTCATCTTCGCTGTCTTTTTCAGCCTTTCCACTACTCTCGTCTGTAGCGATGATATAGTCGTAAACACCTTTATTAAATTCCTGTACAGTGTGGTATCTGGCGGAGAGATAAGCAGAAATGCACAATATTAGGGGAAACTTGGTATTCGCCTAGAGTTCAGCGGGAGCTCAGAGTTAAGAACGCAGCTCTTGATCGAGAATTGTTCCAAGAAGAGTTTGAGACGGTAACAACGGTCTACGTCGTTAACAAAGAGTATGCATTTGCCTTTGATAAGGTGGAGTTTGAGGATTACGTAGGTGAGGAGGAACTTGTCAACTTCGGAGCATCTTCAGCTGTAGTGTAAGTGGTGATGGCAGAATCAAATGGATGTTCGGCATACCGCACAAAGTATTGAGTCAGCAGAGGTGCATCTTCGTCCCCCTCTTCTAGCTTCAATGTGACCTGGGGAGTGAGGGTGGGTACGCTTGAAAGGCGAACAGAGGGAGAAACGCACAGGGTTGCGTAGAGCGAGACCTTTCAAGATCTCCACATCGTCTGTCATTGTAGCACTCATTAAAAAAGATTGGTAGACGGTGGGCAAATAGCCTCCTCCGAATATCTGGCGGACGTCCTCGTCATGGCCATACGATAATATGAGATCGGCTTCATCGATAACCAGGGACTCGAGGGAAGACAAGACGAGTGTCTGTAGATAGGCGAGCAGTGAGCCGTGAGCCGTGATGGTACCAGTCCAACATACTTTGGATTGAAGGAGTCCTAATACGCGTGATGGGGTCGCGATAACAATGTCAGGCTTGTCCGCCAGTACGGCACTACAGGAATGTATGAGAACACGCGTAACTCGCAAGGTGTCTGACCACACCGTTGTACATGAGATGCAGCGCCACTCGCAACATTTGATATGGCAATTTCTTTGTCACAATACGCTGAGAGACTCCGCAAACAAGAGTGTGCTTGTTCAGAAAGCTCCCGGGTTGGCACGAGGATCAAGGCTCGAGTGACTCGATATGATGAGTCCACAATCGACAGGGTCTGGCAGCCAAGCCGGACTCCATTAACCGCAAAGGACGGGAATATATGCAAACAGGGCTCACAGCTTTTGCGCTTAAAATTTTCTGCAGGACAGGAATACAGTATGCAGCTGTCTTTCCGCTTCCAGTACGTGCCCTTGCAAGTATGTCTCGGTTCTCGAGAGCGATTGGAATAGCCTTTATTTGTACCAAAGTAGGTCTTGCAAAACCCATGTCGGCAAGTGCTCGCAGAACGCGCGAATCGAGGAGGTGAGAGAGCGAAGAAAAAGTTGCCCTTGTATCAACAAACCGAGCATCTACCATGTTGTAGATGGGAGCTTGATTTTTCACGGCAGAGTGATATGCTGGAAGTCGTTCTCAGAAGCTTGATTACCCATTTTTGGAACATGACGCGGACGTCGCGAGTACGGTCACGGTACTGTCACTTTCCACAGCACACCCACTTGCAATCGTTGTACGTGGTCAACGGTTCGCCAGCTGAATACTGCCATGACGACGCCTACGATCAAGACTCATGAATTGAATGAGTCAGCGGGCAGTCTGGATGGGATATCTTGTGGGATGTACGTCTCACCACCTATTTCATCAACTGAGCGGACTCTGATCCAGACGACCCTCGCAGTTGTCGAAGACAAATTTCCAGGTACACATGCCCGTCGTGCAATCTTTTCTACTGTAGCTTAAAATGTTTTCGATCGGAGGTATGCTTTTTGGCTTACATCTTGCCGACTCCTGATGAGAGCCCGAAAAAGCCTCATTCACGGTGTTCCGAAATATTTTATCGGAAAGAGATTGAAACAGGCATCAAGTCGGATTCCTCGAAAACCGAGGGAGATAGGAATAAGATAATTGAATTGCTCAAGCGGATAGAGGATCAGAGTGTTGCCGACGAGGATGGGCTATCCCATCACTCTGAAGAAGAAAACGAGGAAGACAGCCTTGCGGCCCGTTTTTCCGCAATAGATATATGTAAGTCATCCTCTGGATGTTCCACTCCAAACGAATAATGGCGCCTAGCTTCTGCGTCAGCTGATGATTTACTTCGGTTATTAACCAAAAAGGAGACGGATAACTTCTTCGTTGCACTCAAGGACCCGTCGAGCGAGCTGGTACGGGAGCTTCTAGAGAGCGCGGAACTTGAGAAGACCAGACAGCTGCCGTGGTGGGACGCACCTAGTGATGGGGGTCGATCATCCCTTTCGCTGCGCATCCCCTACGGCGTGAAGCCCGACCTGATGATGGTTCCAACCGACCTCGTCGATCAAGCTTCTCGCGGTGTGTCACTGTTATATAATATCTGCGCGATGCTGTATGTGTTGCTTGTTGCTCACTCCTAAACTGACATGGGCAATCGGACTCTAGTCTCGCGTACACCTACGTCACTCGCAATCTAGCCATGTCTCCATTGTCTTCGACAACAAACGACCCTCAGGATCAATATGCGGCGCGCATGATATTATCGCAATCTGTCCCATTCCTCTTTGATCGCAAGTCGAAATTACTACATATGTCCCTGACTGATGCGGTAATCTCGTTTTGGTCACGGCTCGCTCCAGTAAGTTGTCAACTGTGTCCGCTCTACTGGATTTCTTTGACGTAGAATAGGGAAGCACTGATAACAAGACTATAGTTGGCTTACTGGAAGACGTCGCAAAACTTGTGCGACCTCAGAGAATCACCGTCACGGGACATTCATCGGGGGAGCGAGAACGCACAGTGGCTTTACCGGCGGATCATCCTTTCGCGACGACAATCAAGGCGATATCCGACATTAGTTCGCTCTTCAGCAATTATGTCGACTCTTCCGCTGCTATGCGTCGTAGAAGTCACATCGTAATGAAGTTGACCTTTTACGCCGCACATATTTTGTCAACTCCTTCTTCTCATCTGCATGTTCTTGCAGATGAAGCTCTCCTCCTGTCGAAGAGCATGGGTAAAGAATCGCGCTAGTCACGGCTCGACCAGAGCTGATGGTAGGTTCCCAACAATTACAAATTAATCGAGGATGAGTAACGCATCGATGTCATAACATTCATAGACCATAACAATTTAGTCCGGGATTGGAGCGATAACGTTGTAGGGATTTCAGCATGTTTCGCCGAAGGCGCATCGTTATAAATGTCCATCATGAGTTTCACTTGATCAAAATGTCAACACGCAGAACCCTGCAGAACCCTGACTCGCCGGCGTTCCCGCGGGGCTGTGACTGGGAGGGTACCGTACACACACGTTACCGAGTGAGGACCCTCACAGTTGATCTCCCACAGATCATCCTGATAAACAACGTGTATGGCTCTGATTGCAGTCGGTTGCAAGCGCTCGACCTTCCTTCCACTCCCATCTCATTTGTCGGTGACAATCATGTCTTCTACAGCTTCTGAATCGAATTGTGGTGATGGTGGTGGCGCGGATACGTACACTGGCCTGCGGATAGCATCAGTCTTCGTGATCCTCGCGACTTCCGCCTCTGGTGTATTCTTCCCTCTTCTTGCAAAGCGATCCAAGTGGCTGAAGGTGCCGGTTGGCGTGTTCGAGTCGGTCTTTTCGTTCTTTTTTTCCCGTCTATACCATGCTTATTCTGTCTGTAGGTTTGCTAAATATTTTGGCTCTGGAGTTATTGTGAGTTCCTTGATTTACGGGTTGCAGACTTTGTTACCTTCTGTACAGGTCGCGACTGCCTTCATTCACTTATTGAGCCCCGCGATAAGTGCACTGGAATCGACATGCTTGTCGGCTGCGTGGCAAGAATACGTACGTCTAAATACACTCGTCTCACCAGTCTCTTTCGATGAATCCACGGCATTAGCCGTATCCCCTCGCACTCGCAATGCTCAGTCTTTACGGAATATTTATTGTAGAACTCATCGCCTTCCGTGTAGGGAGCGCAAAGCTTGCTGCACTGGGACTTAAGCATGGTGCGTCTACAACACCGTTATCAAGGAATTATTAATTATTCTTACAGATCCTCACGGACACGGAATCGGATCACACGCTGCTCACGGCCCGGAAGGCGCATCTGAGGACGAGAAATCTATGGCTGACGTCGAGGGATCTCAACCAGGACATTCCGATGAATCCGCGATGGCGCAGGTTATCGGTGTATTCATCTTGGAGTTTGGCGTCCTGCTGCATAGGTAAGCCTGCTCTTTTCTGTCGGTAAACAAATGCTGATGGCTAATGTAATACTAGTCTATTCATTGGGTTAACGCTAGCTGTGGATCAAGATTTCAAAGTGCTTTTCGTTGTAATTGTCTTTCATCGTAAGTCACTCCTCGAGTTCCCGGAAAAATTCGGTTAACAGCGCTTCCAGAAACATTCGAAGGCCTGGGTATCGGATCGCGATTGGCATTTATGCGACTGCCACCGCAGTATAACTTCATCCCCTACTGCGCAGCCCTTCTATATGCCATTACGACGCCATTGGGAATAGCAGTTGGCCTTGGAATTCGTAACACATACAACCCCGGCAGCACCACGGCATCCATCGTCAGCGGTGTAATGGATTCTTTCAGCGCGGGAATTTTGCTGTACACTGGTTTAGTGGAGGTGGACATGTCCTGTTTATTTTTTTCTAGATCTTGGTCTAACTGAATATCACAGCTAATGGCGCACGAGTTCCTATTCAACAAAGATATGAACAAGGCATCTGCCGGGAAGCTTGCATATGCGCTGTGTTGCATGTTGCTTGGTACTGGCATTATGGCATTACTCGGACGTTGGGCATGACCTCAACACTGATTGTAACAAAATTCTTAGTTATGTCTGGACTATTCTGTCAGTGGTATATCTACACTTGCATTTTGGCTACTCTCCGTCCAGTTAACAAGATGTTGCAGAACTTGGAAGAATCATGCTATGCTATTATTGTAACTTCTTTGATCACACATTACCGCAGTTCAAACAACATAAAGTTACTTGGGGTGTACGAGTGAGAGTGGGCTGGATGAAGGCGAACGTTGCCGATGCGCACCGTGTGGGCTATGTTGTGGTTAATCCGGAATTTTTACAAGCTGTGCAGCGGCACAGCTGTAAAATTTGTAAAAAGGTTCAGCGCCGAAAACGCCGAGATCACGCTGCTTGCCGGAAATGGCAAGTGCGTCGGCGGTGACGAGCGTGCTAGTACGCTCGCGCTCGACCGAGGAGCAATGCCAATCAAGAGACGAGTGTGCCGGTGAATACAAACCAAATAAATGACTACATGACTGTGGCTAAGGTGAAGTAGGCTCTAGAATCTTGGTCGAAGCATGTGAGAGGCCTTCGAGAATATTGATGCGCGCTGACGCACGCAGCGCTGAAGACCTCTAGAGTGTGGTGTGTAGTGAGCCCGAGCAGAACCGCAAAATTTTACAGGTGAGCCGGCCAATCAGCATGCGTTTCGCACGCGTAAAGATTGTAAAAATCTCGGGCTGCCTTACTTATCTCACTCATCTTCCGCCAAACCGGCACTTATCTCGACTTATCTGCATTTATCTCACTCTGTAGCACTTAAATAGCTGTTCCATTGCTGCAAAAAACATATACATGGTATGGAACACTTTGTTGACGCTGTCCGAGCCTCGAAGGATTGTTTCCAACAAGTGGTGCACAGCGGTACTCGACAGGACACGCTCCGGCCCGAGAACGCGACGAGGAGCGCGATGTCACGTGATGCGAGGCACGTGCGGCACGTGCCTCTTTCCCGATCGGGCCTGCACAGCTTGTAATTGGTGGTTTAACAAAGTTACACAGCAAATCACAATTTCTCTGTACAGCACTGTACAGCAATTTCAAGACCATGCTAATATCTACTGCCAGGCATACACAGGGCATCACAGAGCATCACAGAGCATCACAGGGCATCACAGAGACATAAATAAGCAACTTTTATTTTTGGCTCTGTATTTCTCTGTACTGTACAGGGCTGCACAGATAGGGACCTCTCTGTGACTGAGTCAGAGATTTGCTGATGCACGAGGCTAATCACGCGAGTCACGGCCAGCTTCCCTGCAAGTCGAGCCCACCCCTTGGGCCAGCCCCGCTTGCGAACTCTCTGCCTCTATGGTGGTCGCTCAATGCGGCATGGTCTGTGCGTTCCACGTCCTTTCCTCTTTCGTCTCTGATTGAGTCAGAGTCATTTTTGGGCTTACCTAGCAAGTGTGGTGGTTACAGGGGTTCTTCGCCCCTCCTGACCTGCTTCCACCATCTCGCTAGGTAGGCTGACTTGGTACCAGCCTTGCTCCCGTTCTGACTGCTTCTGCTGTCTTGCTAGCTGAAACACCTGTCAATTCCGTCACTATTTACTTCATTTTCATCAATTCTTTCAATGCAGGGAGATGACTGGCACAAATCATGAACTGTTTCTTCTGCAGAGGCTTCAGATCCCGCCTGAAATCACTTCTTTGATGAAGCTGTCGCCGACCATTGCACTGACGAAGTTGACCAGTATCAGCGAGGGACGGTTTCAAAGTCCGATGCCTTTGTTGCCATCCAGTCTGCCCTTGTTACTGCAAAGGCTCAACATGGGGGATCAGCTCCCCTTGGAGGAGTGCTTGTGAGCTACCTCGGAATGCTCGATGAAGTTGACCGAGGAAGACACGGAGATGAACAATGGGGAAGGAATGTTTTTTCTCAGGAAGCATTGCCTCGACCTGGGATCACTGTCAGGTTGGAAAGTTGGGAGCACGCTAAGGGAAGATCCTCTTCGCCTCGGGGAGAGCAGGCCCTTGATGCCATCTTTGGAAGAGAGAAAAAACGGGCACAAATGCCTTCGGAACTGGATAAAGATGGGAGGCCAGTGGCGAAACATCATCGGGCCTCCATCAACGAGTCCCTCTTCCCTTGGGGACCGACTAGCGTGGCCCTCGAAGGGTCCCTTTCCCCTGAGTTACGAGAAATCCTTGCCATCCTTGATACTGTACATAACTGGTCGAATGACCCCACCTATGTCATTCGAAAGATCCTGCTCGTCCCTGGGGCGCCCGATTTTCCCCCAGACCAATGGCTCAATATTGTCAAAGGGCTCACAGTTGACCTTGACAAGGTCCTTGGCGCTCACTACTCTACCGACGTCGACACCAAACAGACCTGTGACGTTGGGGATCTCTTCCAGCTCTCATTGCATATCCCCAAACAAACGAAAGCTGTCCGTTCTCATGGCGAGTGGGTCATCGCTTTCAGAAAGTCCATCCAAGCGACCAGCTTTGCTCTCCCGCAACGGAACACCAAATATTTGGCTTGGCAGACCTATGTCTCGCAGCTCTTCGCCTCGGTCCAGCCTAGCCATCACGAGAGAATCATCCAATTTGACAAGGCAGCGCACCTCCGCACCACAAACCAGAAACACCTTCGCCTCTCTCACTTTGCCAACTTCGATGACTTGCATACCATTCACCTCTTGCCCTTTGGTGTGGGTCTGAGTACCGGAGATAGGGGAGGAGGTTGAACGAGGAGGGGAGATGGGGGACCCTCTGCGGCCTCGCGTCGAGAATGTTGTCACAAGTGGAATTGGGGCGCCTGCGAAAAGTCAGTGGCCAAATGTGTTACGCTGATTGACAGAATTTAAAGAGAGGGCAGGAATTGCCCAATGCTATAGTACATTAGCTAGGGATAAAAACTAAGTAAAAAGTAACTCACCTCAGCCGCTGCCAGAGATGGGCGAAGACGACTGAGGTGAGTGTAACCGGACTGAAGGTATATATATACTGTGGGCGGAGGTATACTTGTGTTATGTTATCTGTAATATGGTAATGATGAACCTGAATGAAGGTTATAAATTATAGAGTAGAATAAGCGAAGAGAGTCAAACGATTAAGCGAAACATGCCATAACACCTCCGGTGCTTCCGAGTCCGGAAGAGCGCAGGAAAATACCGGAAGTGGTTCCGAAAAGGTGTAGGTGCTTCCGAGGTCGGAAGCGTGGGAAATTTCCGCAAACAGTTCCGGAAAGAGTGCTTCCGAGTTTGCTGCTTGGAACGAGTACTTCCGGCAACGGAACTCGGAAGGCCTGGAAATGTCCAACCTATGGTTGACCACTGTCACTGATGCATAGAACCAAGGTCGAAGCGCACACTCAAGTGTAGTGCAAAGACACTTAGAAATCCCGCTAAGTCTGAATAGACTTACATAGGTTCTCAGACTAGCGACTTATAAGTCCTAGCTGGATGATCTTGGAACTACACAAGTAGATTGCGTAGAATCAGATGAAGTGGAAGTATATGGAATGAGCCCTATTTATAGGGTCTGACTATGGAGCACGGACCAAGAAGACGAAATAGGAAAGGAAGCATAAAAGGCAAGTACTGCCATTGTCCAATGGTAGAATAGGGGTAATCACCAAATGAGTATGACTACCAGAAGGAAAGGATATCGTCCACGTAGGCATCGTGGTCGTCATGCAGAGAACGATAAGCAAAGTATAAAAGGGATTCTACCACTGTCATAGAGTGCGGTAGCCCGAATGGTAAGCGTAGAAGGGAAACAGAGCACGGAGGTAAGGAAAACGTAACATTACCCCCCTCGTAACACTGAAGCACCTGCTCAGCGATCTGGCCCGGAACGATTCCCCTCGTTCTCAACAATGGCGTCGTTGTCCGGCCACTGGTCGCCGTCTGCAGGGCAGTCAAGGGCGATGTGGCCCAAGGCGTGGCATCTGGAACAAAGGCGGGAGGGGCACCTATGCTGGGTATGTCCTGGGGCAAGGAGATGGCAATAGGGGCAGACATAGGCGCGGCAGTCCGTGCGGAAATGGCCGCCAGCATTACACTGGTAACATTGGCTGGGCGCAGGAGGTGGGACTGGGAGAGGGGCGGAAATAGGTTCGGGGGTAACTGCATCGACGTTGATGGGGTTAGTTGCAGATCCCTCCTGCTGTCCAATTCGTTGCGCAAGTTCCTCCTGTCCCTGGGCAATGATATGATCGGCCATAGCCCTTCCAGCAGCTGTAAGGGAAACCATGGCAGGTAGGCTCCCTCTGACAAGAAGAGTGGTGCTGCGGCAACGGAGGCGTTGAGAAGGTGGAGAAGGCGACTGAGGACGGGGTCGGGCGGGTGCGACGGGGTCAGTCCGAAAGGACTTGAGGGAAGAGGTGGATGATACCACACTAGGGGAGCGGGCATTGATTGCGGTGGAGGAGAGAGAAGGACTAGGGGGTTGTGGGGCAGGACGTTGGGGGTGGTGATAGACTTCAGGAACATCCCTCATATAGTAAGTCCGCTGGGCTGGGGTGAGGGCCTCGAGGATGGGGCGAAGGATAGGGTCCACTACTCCAGCGGGAAACCGTCGACTATTTCTCCTAAACCCTCTGAATGCATAAGGTCGAGGATGAGGGCACGAGCCTTGAAGATTGCGGTCTGCATAGACGTGGCCCAAACATGGGGGAGGTCCTGGGGGGCGAGCTGCTGGTGGACTAGTCGGAGAGTGGAGAACGTGCGGAACAACGTGGTGAGGTCGGCCAACGTGGCGTTTTGGTGGAACAACGGGCCGGTTTCTAACGGCATGGTGGCGACAGGGTTGGACAAGATGGTGGTGTGGAAGATATGCCTTTGTGAGAAGGGTAGACGGCCGGAACGGATGAGGGTAGCGTTGGGCATGATGAGAGAACTGTACTGGGAGGAACGCGGTGAGGGAAAGTCCTTTGGGTGGTGAAGCTTATAAGCCCTCAGGATTGTTTGCGCATGTTTGAGGTTTCCCTCAGGTTTCCAGGTGTTCTCTGCTGCGGAATATCCTTTCCAGGACGTCAGGTACTGCCTCCGTCCTCGTGCCCCTCTGTGGGATAAGATCCGGTTGATTTCAAACTCCTCTTCTCCACCAACAAGGTCACCTGGTGGATTGGTGCAGTTCGGACAGTGTTCTGCCGTCTCCTGATAGGACGATAAGAGGGAGGCATGGAAGACATTGTGGATCTTCCAAGTGGCTGGGAGACGGAGGCGATACGCCACAGGGGAGAGAACCTGTGCGATCTCGAACGGTCCTTCCCTTCTGGGGGCTAACTTCCTAGAAGGGTAGTGGAGTTTTAGGTTACGCCCTTCCAGCCATACCTTATCTCCGACTTTCCATGGACAGAACTTGGATGAGATCCGTTCCTGCATGGTTCTTTGTGCCTTCTCGTGCGCAGCAAGGGCTTCTTGTCGGGCTTCCTCAAGATCCGACAGGCGAGTTTCCAGGGCAGGGAGGAAAGTCTTTCCGATTGGTGGATAAGAGCGAGGTTCATACCCGAGGATCAGGGAGAAAGGGGACTTTCCTGTGGATGAGTGGACTGCGGAGTTATGAGAGAACTCCGCCATAGGAAGGAGGTCGGCCCATCGCTCCGGGTGTCCGTCACAGAAGATGCGGAGGTACGTTTCCAGTTCCTGGTTCATGCACTCCGTCTCACCATCAGTCTGTGGGTGGTAGGTGGAGGACAGGGCGAGGTCATATTTCAGCAGCCTGGCTAGCTCTCGAGTGAAGGCAGAGGCGAACTGAGGACCATGGTTGGAGATACATCGGTCATGAAGACCGAAATGGGTGAAAACCTTCGTGAGAAAGAGCTGTGCTACCCCGGTGGCATCAATAGTAGTGTGACAAGGGCAAATGATTACCCCCTTCGTAAGCCTGTGGTCGACCACGATCATGACAGCATCAAAACCCTGGGAAAGGGGAAGACTGGTGATTAGGTTAATAGAGACCTGTTGGAACGGGCAGGTGGCGATGGAAACAAGGGGGTTAAGGGCGGGGGTTGACGGGTGGGTGTTAACCTTTGAGGCCTGGCAAACGGCGCAGCCGGCCATGAAACAACGGACAAAGGCATTAAGGCCCAGCCACCAATAGTCGCGGGCAAGGAATGCTTGTGTGCGGAAGACTCCGCCGTGGCCCCCGGTGTTACGGTCGCTCTCTAGCGCCTAATATAACGGACTTAGCTTTTCTTTTTGCTCCCTTATCTTATCTCTTGTCTTGACTGATAAGATCCCCTTTAGCCTTATGACAGCTACGCTGCTTTCACACCAGGCCTATGCCTGCCCTTTACCACGGGCAGCACACGACTTGCCTCACCCCTTCGGTGCTGTGCACTTCTATGCTTCTTATTTGTTATAACCACATGCCTCACCTCTTTCATTAAGGCAGTGCCTTCTTCATGGCAGTGCTTGATGCACACCCCCTATGCATGTTTATTCTTCTCTTCCA